>JARJDS010034904.1:0-36396 GCA_030264155.1 Atheta pasadenae | reverse complement strand
GTTTTCTGCAGCGAAAAATGAAAAAATCAAAAAATTGACCAACTTTGAAGGCTAAAATAAAATACTTTGGGGATGTTTTTCGTCTTAAATTTAATCATACGTTAAAGAGCAACTCTTTAGCTATAATTTAAAAATAAGAACCAAAGAATTGGATAATATGGTGAGGAGATACGAGCAGTTTGCTGCAGCAAAAAACGAAAAAATTAAAAAATTTACCAACTTTGAAGGCCAAAATAAAATACTTCGGGGATGTTTTGTGGATTAAAAAGCAACTCTTCAACTATAGTTGAAAAATTAAAACGTAAAAATTTGATAATATGGTGAGGAGATGCGAGCAATTTTCCATTTCAAAAAAACAAAAAAATTTCCCAACTTTAAAAACCCAAAGTAAAATAATTACGAGATGGTTTTCCTTTATCAATTACAATAATTACAATTACAGTAATTACAATAATCAAAGTATGATAAAAGTTTATTAAAATTAAAATGCATCTAATCAAAATCAGTCACTATTTGAACTTTGACTATCTGAACTAGATTGTCTCTGCCTTTTCTTTTTCTTCGACTTTTTGGCCTTCTTCTCCTTCTTTGATTTTTTAGACCTAACTTCATTCTTCCTTTTACTGCTGGTGCTATCATCCATTTGTTCCTGCTTCACATCTCTGCTTGTATAAATCGGTAAACGATAAGGTAACTTAATATCACCCTGAATCTGATCTGCTAATGTTTCTCTAGCATCTATAGGTTCCCGCTTCATTTCCCTTTTAATTTCAGTTTTTATTGTCTTTATATTTGATTTACTGTTCATTTCCTCTTCACTATCATCTGCACCTGAATTCTGCTGATCTTGAATCTGCTTCACCTTATCTCTTTCACTTTTTGGTACCTTGTAACTACTTACATGATCCACTCTAATAATTCTATTCAATATTTTAATGCCATTAAAATTATCAACTACAAGATCAGTGGATCTTTGGTCTTCAAAACAAATGAATCCAAAGCCTCTAGATTTTCCTGTATCTTTATCTCTAACTAAATTAAGATGAACAATTTCTCCATATTGTGAGAATATACATATTATATCACCCTCACTGAGTTCATATGGTATTCCACCAACAAAAAGCCAAGCGCTGTCTCTGTATTGATCATGCCAAGATGTTTTATTTTGACCAGCTAGTTCTTGCTCACTCAATTTCAGCACATTTCTCATATTTCTAAAATATATTTATTATAAGTAATAATTTCAATAAATGTATTATAAACGTACGTTAGAGGATTCATTTTTATTTTTGATTTTTACAAAGATTTTAACTGATTTCAACCAATTTTAACATCATGAAATAACCTAAAAGTTTGTTTGGATGTGCTTGGATGTGCTTTTGGGTGTTTTTCTTCACCTCGGGTGTTTCCGGCAACTTTTTCACACTAGTGAGATATGAAGTTTTGCCGCCGAAGATAGCCGAAGCAAATTCCTGCTGTCATAATCATGTCTCATTCAGTCTCATTGCCACTCATTGCTTCCATATGAACATCTGTTATTAACGTCATTCCATTACCGGCGTCGATTTGCGTGTGGCAGCGTGAAGTGAATTATACAATCACTAAATAATAATAAATCGAATAATTCTACAATGTTTGCCGTGCGAAGACTTGCCAGTACTGCGCTTAAGTAAGTAAATATTTAGATGAATTCAGACCTATTGAAAGTTTGATTGTTAATATTTTATTCCTGTATTCTTGAAGTAATGTACGCAGCAAACACACTCTGCCTGAGTTGCCCTATGCTTATGAAGCCTTGGAACCCATTATCAGCCGTGATATCATGACACTTCATCACCAGAAACATCATGCAACTTATGTCAACAATCTTAATGCTACTGAAGAAAAACTAGCACAGGCTATTGGCAAGTCTGATGTTACCACAGCAGTGTCTTTGGAACCTGCCTTACGATTCAATGGAGGTGGACATCTCAATCATACCATCTTCTGGGAAACACTCTCACCAAAATGCACTGAAGCATCAAAGGATTTAATGGTGGCCATTACAGAGTCATTTGGTAGTTTCGATGCAATGAAGGAGTTGTTATCTGCTGCTGCAGTAGGAGTTCAAGGTTCAGGCTGGGCATGGCTTGGATATGATCCTAAAATTAGTAAGTGCTTATTTGCATACAAATATAGATTACATATTATTAAACAATAATTATGTTTAATTGTAAGATTAATAATAAATTTAACGTTATAGAACGTTTACGTATTGCGCAATGTGCTAACCAGGATCCTTTGGAAGCAACCACAGGATTGAAGCCTTTGTTTGGCATCGACGTTTGGGAACATGCGTATTATTTGCAGTACAAGAACGTGCGTGCTGATTACGTGAAGGCCATCTTCGAAGTAACTAACTGGGAGGCGGTCAGCAAGCGCTATTCTAAAGCTTGTTAGTTTGTTTCGAATTTTTTTAGCAGCAGGAGTTGTAATATTTACTCGTGAACATATTGATATTAATTAATATAGTTATAAAAAGCAACTATGTTTTTTTATTTTAACCCCCAAAGTTGTTCAATTTTTGAAATGTCAGTCTTAAGAAATATACTTACCTCAATATTAATAAAGAATTCCATCATTTTAATCAATTTGAATTTGTTCAAAAGCAAAAAGAAAAAAAAACATGGTGGATTATACAAAGGCGTGTATTTTTGGAAATTTAAATAATTAGGGATAAACACTAATTACTCATGACTGGTGTTTCTCTCCAACGTTCAAATGATTACTTTCATAAAACTAAACATGTGGATTTAATTTAAATCTCTATACAAATGCTTAACGTTAACACAATGAGAAAATGCTGACCGCAATCAACATTTGCGAATCATAATGAGTACTGACTTACAAGCCCTTGGGTTAACGACCATTTACAACAAACAGGTGTGTAAACAGCACACAACTAGAACGTAATAAATATACATTAATACAATAAGTAACATCTTAGCATAACATTGTTCTCCTGGTTATCATTAATACTGCAATAAAAATCTATCGTACATATCTTACATCCTAATATCACAGAAATCAACATCGCAACTCTTTTTAAAAGCATCGCGTTGCCGTTTGAAAGCTAACAATAATAAGATCTAGTACTAGATCTACACTTTCGTTACAGGCGCATTACGCATTAACCCTTTATGGGTAAACCGTGGTCGCAGGATTTTGTTCCAACTCCGAAATGTCTTGTACGAAAACACCCACAACGTCGAAAAAATGATACTGATGTACCTCGTGCACACTTTCAACAATTCCGCGTACAGCGAGTCGGAAAAGTAGCACAAAACACTGACAATCAGCGGTACCGAAATGCCCACACTGATTACCCCTAATCGGTAAATCAAACGTTCCAACTTATGCGGCGATCGTCCTGCATAAACCAAAGCTGCGCGTACACTTCGCAGTCCTTGTGATGTTAGCACCATCAAAACCATTCCTAAAACCACGATGAACACTTGCGCTTTGGTCAAAACCAAACTGCTCATTTCACAAAAGCCTGTGAAGGAGTTCGCTTTGAAACTGTTGAAAACCAATACGTGCACTATTGGAACTCCTGACAGACTCCAAACGATTGAATGCACACGCGCTGATATCTTTTCGATGGCTTCAGTGGACCATTCCTTCGAAGCGCTTAGATACCACACGTAACTAAAGGTACACCACCAAAGGGCGTACGCAAAGTCAAAATAAGTATGTAACAAAACAAACACAACACAAGCACGGCCATCTAAAGGTCTTGTGGCACTATCTTCAGCGCAGGAAAGTGTTGATAGTGTCCATTGCGCAAAGTATAACAAACTAGATGATAATCCACAAATTGTTAAGAAGAGTATGGGACGTGCTGGCCAACGGAAACGTTTTGGCTGGATGATGAACGTTAACAAAGTGAAGACCACAACTACAATGGCGAGGATACTCCATGTTAAAATCCAGACTTCTACTACCAGTTTATCGTCGTTCACGTCTTCGTATTTTAAGGGTACTTTGATGCAATTGCCTCCAACGCGTACCATATTAGGTGGGCATTTCTTCTGTAAACGGTTTATCATGTAAGATGAGCTCATGTCAAGGTTTCTGGTAAAATCATCATCTTCGGGGGGTTGTTGCATACATAGGTCTGGTGGTTCTGGAAAACTATGGAAACCATTATTAGTTTTTGGTACCCAAAACTTGCAGAACTAAATATTTACCTGGTACAATTAAGTTGGAGTAATCCTGCTTGTCGAAGAGCTTCGGAACAATCCAAGTTAACTTCTTCACAAAGCCCTTTGCACGCAGGGACTGCTCCTGGGACATCTTCGGAACATAATGGGATGTATAGCGAGCATACGAATAACCGCAAGAATGGAGAGCATTTGCTCGTTAATAAATCATCTAATTTTCGCAACTGCAACAAAAAATAGAAATATTTTAGTTACAAACAAAGTTAGGAAATGAAAGATATTTTTTTGCTGTAATTGCTCGGATAAAGCCGGTTTGTAACCTTTTTTAAAAAAATGTATGAAGTTAGATACAACCGAACAATAATGAAACCGAGCTTTCTCTGATATAAACCGCGTTGAACTTAAAAGCTAACTGAAGTAAAGTTTAGTAAACCGAAATGTTCGCAATCAAAGGGTGAAACGAATTGCTAAACTTTTCGATTGCCATCGAGCCTGATTACGACAGACGCCACTGCGTAAGTTAAAATCTTGGATAGTACCTTTCTGGCCTCAACTCCACACACACGGCGCATCCAAGAAGATATCTGCGTTCTCTCTTGTCCCGGCCCTAATAATGATTACACGCCGGCCGGCCACTTCTAGGAAGATTCTCGCTCGTAATAGCGCGGGGCGCGCGGTAAGAAGAGAGGCTAATAACAGAGCGGTCTCGATGAAGGCGCCTGGGCCTTTATGATTGCCCCCTCGGGGGTCTTCTATTACCGCGCGAGCATCTTCGGCGCACGCAGCAGACGGCGAAAACGCAGCGCAATCGTCGATTGCGGCATCGGCCGCTACCACGCGCGTGCATCGTGCTCGCGTCTTGTGCGTGCCTGCGTCCTGACGAACGTAACGACGTAACACACGCTGAGAAGAAGTAGAAGAAGTTGGAGAAGAAGAAGACGAGTCAAAGTCAAGGCAGAACACAATATATAACAACAGCATGTAAAACCATCGATGGTTTCTTTCGATTTCTTTAGGTTCTAGCTACTTCTTTTCGGACATGGATGAAAATTTTAAAATATTAGAAAAGCTCCGGATCGGAATATACGCTGGCACATACGGCTGTGATATTCCACGCATTAAGCTTTTGTTGAGCAACCGTGCAACAAAACATTATCAATTTTGCACGCCCCGTGAAGCGCTGGCGATGCGCTCTCTTCGTAATGCCGCCCAACGCCGGCGAGACAATGGCCCCGACCAGTTCTTTTTTGTCATCATCATCATCATCATCATCTCGCCGTCATCGGCGGCCGCGAGGAAATAGCTTTTTGCAAAATTTCTTTCGAGCCGTCGGCGTTCGACGAAAGCCGCCAGCCATCGCCAGCCCGTTGAGTAGTCTTCAGTAAAACGCGCGCGACTGGAAACAATTCGCAACGTGCACATTCTCGTGCAGAAAAAAATGTCTCCAGCGAGACGACGAAGCCGCGCGTTCCGACGTTTTTCTTCCTATCTCGAAGACTTCTACGCGCTCTTGTTTCAGTCCGCAGCTTCAGTCGGATCCTTTGAAATGTGTCAGTCAATTCGTGACCTTGGGCATCGGCGACAGTAGCTTGTCTCTTCACTGAACAAAGCTTAACAAGATGTGATCTCTAGCTTGAACTTCAGAACGAACGCTTAGTAGCAGAGTACCAAAGTTTTCTGGATTTCACACAAAAAAATGCGTTCACAGTAAATTCAAAGCAAGAGTTCAAAGCTTTCGACAAATAAAAATCACAAAAAACTTTTAAAAGCAAAGCGCAATAATAAAAGAATTTTTATTGTTTGAGAACGTCATTAATGCCAGAAGACGATATATGCATTACGTTGCATTAAATTCAATCAAACCGAATTCGACGAACGAATGAACGAGCGGAAAGAACACGCCGACAAACGAGAAGAACAAAAGTGCTGAGCTGAGCGTTCCTCAGCTTGAAATAAAAACAAAACAAAAAACGAATGAACAGCTTGCTTTTGCTGAAATGAAACTTTAACATCTAAAATGTTGGAAAAAACGATTGTACTTTCGCAAGATATAGTTAACTAAAGTTAAAAATATTCTCGGCGTTAATTAGCACGTAATCGTTGCATTATCGGCGCACTTCCTGCGCGAAGCAACAAAGCGGAAAACCAACCGATTTTATGTCTTAATCCGCGCAGCAATTAACAGCGCCGAATGCACAATGCGCGTTGAATATTTATTCGCGAAGGCAATTAATTAGTCGGCGTATCAAACACGCGCTTTGGAAAAGAAATATGTAATATGCACACGTTTGATGCGCGCCCATAAAACGGACACAGAGGCAGCAAAGTAACTGTGCTTTGCTTTTGCTGCCGCCTGCTTTTTATTTACAATGCGGATGATATAATGCTGCTACCGTGCGCGCATTGCACGAACCAACGACTTCGTGCATACGCGATGAGGGAATTTCCTGCGAGTTTATGGGTGGAAACAGCATTGCCGGTTAAGTGAGGCATGACGAATTGCGGCTTCTTTGATTATCGCTTCCCTAATTTCAAAAACTTTGCCAAAAACTATCAAAAACATCTTGGCTTTTCAAATTCAAACAATCCAACTAAACTTAACTCTAAACTATTTTAGTTTTGTAAAATTGTAAAATAAATTATATCGGAAATCATGGGAATTTTGCATTTTATTATTTCAGCAAACAAAAACTTAAGTAAACGCAGCAACCGGAGCGCGTAGCGCTGAAGAGCTCGCAAGAAACATCAAAATCCTCTTTAAACTCATCGGTTTGGAAAGTCAACAAGGGCTTTTCAATCATTTCTTCGAACGTCTCGATAAATATTAACATATTCCACATGGATGTTTGCTCTTCGCAAGCATCGCTTTGTGCATTGTGTATGTCCACAGCGCACTTTAGAAACAATTAAAAAATAAAAGAAACGACACTAAACGAAGTGAATCAACAATCAAACTCGTAAACTCGTTAACTCGTAAATCCACACAAACAGAATATTATTTTTTTTCGCACTTTACAACCAAAAAGCTGTTTCAAATCCACGAAACTCCTATGTTGATTTTATTGAGTCGGTACATATTTATATAATCGGTTTCGGACTTATCGCAGAGTGGTATCAGTCATCAAAGACACCGCGCCGTCGAAGCTATGAGATCATTGTATACATACAAAACTAATTTAAAAGTAAATTCAACTTATCTCAATCGCTCCATTTCAAAAGCAACATTGAGTCGAGTGAAAACCAAACACTTTTCGAGTTGATTCTGTATTGTGTCTTGCACAATTTTAGTCCGTCAATAAAATATAACATAAAACTTGCGTATTTTATTGACACATCATAAAATTGCAACAAATATCGCCGCAATAAATCTCCTAATTTCCATTAATTACAAAACTAAGTACGTAATCAGCGTTTCATTTTATTGGAAAAATTAACTAGCATATGTTTTGATGTGCAATTACATTTTATCGGCATTATTCTTGCATTAAGTTGCTTTTCATCGGGTGCGGTAAATGCGCATAATACTACGTACAGGAAAATGGGTACGAGTGCTGGTACATAATAAACAGTGGTTCATGGTTCCCCCGGATCGATTCACACTTTTTCATTTCGAACTTTATTATCGCTTTGGTGTTCACCGCCGCGCGAGGTTGCTTTTCCATCGGACGACGAAGTAATAATAATAAAAATAACTCAAACATTTTAAAAGAAGAATTCCTTGCTTGAGTCCGTGCCAGAGTATCAGAGGTTGAGTTTAAGTTTAGTTGAGTAAAGTTGAGTTAAGTTGGGTTGAGTTGAGTTTAGTTGAGCTTTCGGCCCTGGCTGTGGTTGTAAAATTACGCGCTAATTGGTTTTATGAATTTCTCGTGCTTGTAAAAAGAGCAAAAGAGCAAAGAGCCAAGAACGCGCCGGCGACGTGCAATAAAAACCCTTTCCAAGTATAAAACGTTGCCTATTTGCGTTTTTATTTCAAACAACGTGGAAAGAAAAACGTTTATAAAATTGGGTTAATTTTTTACTTAAATATCACACCCTTTATCGGTTAAACAAAGGTTTAAAGTGCGTTATCGAGTAAATAAAATTATTTACGCATTTATTGTAATGTAATGTAATCGCAATCGATGAAAAACCGCAGGCGTGCCAAGCAAACGACGACAACACACGTCGAGCGGTTGGCGGCGTCAGTGTTGATGCCGGCGTCGGTGCCTTTCATGTTCGACATTCATTTCATTAATACTGGTATTGGGTACGAACGCTTTGAAGTGTGCGAACATCCACATGTCGTGCATGGCGCACACCTATCGAAAATGAAACGCGCCGACGCCGCGGAACTATTTGCGATCGAACAACAAACACACGGCGGCGAGCCGCCAGCGAGAATAGATCAAACGCGCATCCGGCATCTACGAAAATCGCAATAAATGCGAGTATGACGGCTGGATAATTGCGAACGATTACCGCGCAATTAGACAGACGTCGTAAACCATCGACGCGCTCGATGCATTAATTAGTCTTTAATTGCGGCCACTTCACAAAAAATACGCAACAAAATGTAAGATGTTATTATTTTTCATACAAAACAAAAGTTGCGTGATGCGTGTTCATGCATGAATGTCTCCTGTTTCTCGAGAAAAAAACAGTGTACGCGCAATTAAGTAAACTTACAGTTATCATGCATTAACAACAGTCAACCTGTTTACAAAGTTACTATAAAGTTTGGAAGTTTAGAAACGTGACAGAGATAAAAAGTAAAAATTCGAGTCGAGTTTTACGCAGTTTTTGTGAGCGAACAGAGGGACAGATGTTTCCTAAGCATCCGAACACAAAAACACAAATCCGAGTAACAAGCGACAAGCATCAATGCCAGTAACGGCATGAATAGCTCGAGTATAATTACCTCCAAAATAGCATCGTCCTGACTGGCGTGGCGAAAGAAGTTGGGCATGTGCGTGGTGTTGTAGCCGAGACCCTGGCACATCGGCGCGGCGATCCTCTCGCAGCGGGGTTGCGACAAGGCGCAAACATGCCGAACAATGACGACAAGGGCGCAGATTAGCCCGATGTGCATTGAGGCAAACATTTTTCGGCTTTTGTGCTCCCTTTCCCAACAGCGGCATTCAGCGAGCGAGGATCGCTTTCCTTTCTTCACAACGCTGCAACGATCATGTTACCCAAGCTGCACAGCAATACGTTCCGCGCCGGCCGGTTTATTAGCCCAAGCAGCGTTTTTGTTATTAATTAAGCGCGACTTGTTGCACTTATTGCGGGCCGGTTCCAGCCGAAGATGTTGCCGCGCGTCGAGAAGAAGCAGCACTGGACGACGACGTCTTTGATGTTATTTTCGGTTGCACTTTGTCGAAGGCCCGACGAGCACGCCGCCGCTTCGGCACAGTATACACAAACGTTCCCGACTTTAATGATCAAAAGAGTTTATAAATAGTAACGCAAACACATCACCGCTTTGAGTACTACAGCGAGTTGATTGCGCGAGTGAAGTTTTCGGCCCGCGCTTGTTTCATCCCAAGTCGATCAAAACGCAACACTTTTTGACGAGCGCACGTTGTTTTTGCAAAGGATCAAAGCGCGCACTTTGCCCACTATTGTTTACGTTAAATTATAAATAATATTTAGAACAATAAATACGCGCTAGCTGGCAGCCTGTCTGCGTGTAAACAATCACTTTGAGCTGCGAGTTCGGCACTTACTTGCGCGTGAAAAGTTTGGCGAAAGTTTTGCTGAAGTCTGCGGAGGCGCGCGCCCGAGCACGGCCACACCGTCTGGTAGAATGAGGATGAACCGATCCTGAGTCAAGTCGCTGAGCCAGGCACCGCGCTCAGTCAGGGTACCACTACTCTACTCTCCGGTGCACCCGCACGCCCCGCGCCATCAGCGGTCGGCGCGGCGGTCGCTTCTCAAAGATACACACACACAACACACGCGGAAACTTGGCCGAAGTGCTCAAGCTCAGGATGGCCGCGTTGCTTCGATCGCAGCGGTCGCGCGTATTACTCATCAATAAATCAAACGCTGTGCCGAAATGCACACAGCACGCGATATCGAAATCGCATTACACATCGGCTGATAGCGCGCGACCAAAGCCAAAGCGCGTAGATGAGGTGATAAAATCAGCATTAAACGATTATTAGACACCATTAATGCCTTTGATCGCGGTTATCGCCGCCAATGTTTTACTTTTGATTGTGGTAACGCGATAAAACAATTTCCGTGTTTTTTATGAAATATTTCAGCATCATGAAGTCAAAATGCAAAATCCAAAGAAAATGTTATTTCCTATATATTACACGAAAACGAAACCGAGCTGCGGTTTGGGAACATGGGCAAACGCTTGCATCACCATCATCACATCGCTAGTATACAAAGAAGTATTGAAACGTATATGGGGCTGTGAAGGTTGTAAGAACGACGCGGTCTTTCTTCTTTCTTCGTTCTTCTTTGGCTCTTCGCCGTTGTACTTACTACGCGCCGACCGTTCAGTTCACCGCGTTCAAGTCTTCGCTCTTCGTCGAACTGATACCACTAGGTAAGTGGCAGGCTCATGAGGAATGTAGCCGCCAGAGATCAAAGCAATGCCGCCATGAACAGAGAGCTGCGCACCGCACCGCAGTGCGACTACCTAGCGATTTACAGCTGTAATATTACAAGCCCTCCGAAAAACCAGAGCCGGTCCCAGTGGACGCAGAGTATGATATTGGTTGTTATGTCTTCGACGTTGGATCTGGCGAGTTAGTAGTTCGTTAATTGCGAATCTATTGTTCCGATCCGATATACAAATTGCGCTCATTGTGGCAACACTCTGGCACCATGATTACCATCGGGCCGTGTGCACTGTGTTTCGGTTTCGTTTGAGGTATGCCGTACCCGCTTCTTTTTTCTTTTGCGGCCGGCGCGCGTGTAATTTCCCGTTTCCGATTTCCTGACCCAGACCCAGACCGCCATAATTATGCTTTGGCTTCGGCGTCGGTTATACTATGCGGATTCTTAAGAAACACCCCTGAAATCACCTTTTCCATTTTCTACTTATTGTTTTTTTTCTTCTGCGGCTTCTAATTGAGGGTAAAGTTTGTAATATTGACACGAAATCTTTGAAGCAAATGTATCTTTATTATTTTATTCTTTTATTGAGTACTGTACCATTATAAGCAGGTTTTACCTTACAAAATTACTTCTAATTCAGGAAATAATTATAGTACTCGCTGATTTTACGAAGCAATCGTAGTTTAAAACATTTGGGACACACAATTCCATAATATTACTTGAAAAGTCCACTTTGAAGGTAAAAATAAAATACTTAGGGGATGAATTTTGAAGTGTAACAAAGTGTACGTGAAAGATCGACTATTTAACTATATTTTAAAAATTAAAGAAGTAAATTTCAATAATTTTATAAAAAGTTATGGTTGTTTTCCTGCGACAAATTTCGGAAAATTAAGAATTTCCAAAGAAAGTCACTAAATGAAATGGTAATGTTAGTAATATCCATATATCAAGCTTTTGGCGGGTCGAAGAAGAAGAAAACTCTGATTCCCACAATAGCAGCATGGCAATTACACAGTTAATTTTGCAAATCAGTCATAATCCGATCAGACGTTCCACCTGAAAGTGTAATTCCGTCCGCGCGCATTGTTCGCGAAGCGTGAAACGCGGTAGTCGCCACACGCTCGATCTAGCATCGTAATGACTCCCGCGGCCGATATTATTATATAATTACTACACACAACACACGCCATTGTGTGTCGTGCATGCTCGCCGCGCTGTCGCGGCGATCACCCGGCGATAATTTATTACGCATTCGTGCTTTAATATCGTAATGATCGCGGCTCGATGCATCCGCCTTGGTGCCGCGAGCGAGACGACACGACGGCGACCATCGACGTCTTCGCGGTCCATCCTCGTCGGCCGCGCGCTCGGATTACACGCCGGAGTAAATTAGTGCGAGCGAACTACCGTCGGGCAACAGGTATGCCCAGCGCCCAGCGGATCTATATAATGCATTTATAATTAGAGATTTGGTGGAAAGCTTTGGTTAGATCCTCGCCGCGCCGCGAAACAACGAAATAAAAGTCTGTAATTATTATTTTCCAGTCTGGAGAAACCAAAACCAGAACAATCAACATTACGATTTGGAAAAGTTGTGCTAAATTTTTGTAGTTATCGAAATTAGAGCGGCGCGCATCAAAGCCAGCAATAAATCATAAACATTTAAAATTTAGCTAATAAAAAAACGGGAATACACGAAGTATAATATTAATACGAAGAACTCGATCTGAATTGGTGCGCCACGAGCAGGTGAGGTGAAAGCGTAATCAAGCAAGGTTGGTTTCGGGCGCTCGCACGAAGGGTACCCGCGTACCAGGTGTGCAAATGTGCGCAAATTTATATTTGATTCCAATTTTAGTTAGAAGTTGCGCGTAATTAAACATCATTTCGCGCTGCACTGGTTAATAGACACTCATGATGATAGGCATGAGTTGATAGTGCTAGGCCTAATGCGCGATGGCTGCTCCTTCAGCCGCGGCCAGCATCGCTGCAGTGCGGCGTGCCTTGGCATCGGGACGAAATACCGGTTTGAATTCGTTCCGCCGCCGCGTACAGACGAAACGTCGGCATGGTCGGCATCTCGATGTGTAAAACTTTAATAGTTTGTAATTACCCAACCTCCTACGTAGCTCCGTCCTTTTCGCGCTGCTGCGGCGCGACTTAATCGCCGCCGCGCGGATGGAACGAATGCGACGAAATGAGAAAGACGATAATCGAGCGTGAGCCCGACGGCCGACCGCACCACGCATTATATGAAATATCGTAATAAAACTTGTGTGCCGCGCTGATAAAAAGCGCAGCGGCCGCGGCGGATGCTCGGATCCACTCGGATCGCTCAACTTCAACTCTTCGCCGCCAGCTACATTTTTTACTCATATTTCAAATCCCAAGCGATTAATGCTTATTTTTCATTTTGGGACGATTTTTTCGGGAGGTTTTAGCGGATATTGAATGTGAAAAGGCATAGGTGACATTTATTATCTACAAAAACATTTGCAATCGTTAAAACTTACTAACACACAATATATATTTGATAAAATCATCTCCAAACAATTATTTTGTGTGATTTCACATTAATCACATGGGTTACAAGTTTGGTATGTTTGTTATTAACTTTAGTAAACTTTTAAAAGTTTTTAACAAAACAAAGTTTCTACTTCTTAGAATATTAGAAAAATATTACACACATTTTCATAAAATACAGTTTATATTTTCGCAAATTTAATATAGTTAGTCCCAGGTCCCAGGTAAACCTTCTAAAACTAATTTTTTAATAATTTGTAGTAAAATGGTAACTGATGAAAATACATTTTAGAAGATTTACCAATTCGTAAAACGTAATTTCAGTCTTTGAACTGAAAAATCAGTTCAAATGAGTAGATTTTTAGACCCTGAACAAAGATGACTATAGGCAACTTACCATACTGGCCAAAAAGTTTAAATGTAGAGTCGTTCAAGGCCATCAGCAGGCGAAACACAGTAGCAGGAGACTGCAGGAGACGAACAGAATAAATGGCTGAGCGTGAAGTTAACGTAGGCAACCCAACGTGCGTTTAAAGAAAACGATGGATCGCCGATGGCGCATGATGAAGTCTTTTTTTTTATTCGGTTTAGATGAAGATATAGGATAATAGAGTGACACCTAGTCCAATACGTATATCAATGTATCATTTTTGTAGGTCAGTACGTATTTGGCGTGCACCGTGGCACCATTATTGTACATATTCTTAATTAATTTACAAAGAACGCTTCTTCTTCCTAGAAAAGAAGAGACAGAGGTGCAAAATAAATGCCGTGATAAAAAAGTACTAAAATGTGCATTGTAATTGCAGCGTTAACACTATCGGAAATGTCTGGAAAGTACAGAAAAGGCAGCCGGCTGGGCGTGCGGCCGTTTCCGTCGTAGAATGTGAGAAAAGGTGGTCAATTACTTTTCCTTCTTGGCGCCGCTGGTGGTACCGGCGGCGGTGGATGCCACGTGGACATCGACGGTGGAACCAGTCGGCGTGGCGTTGTTGGCGACAGCGGTGTCGGAGCGCAGGAAATGGTTGAGCTTTTCGCCAGTGAAGTACAACGCGAGGACGAGGCCGAGACAGCCGATGAAGAAGACGATCTTTAAGGGCCAAGGAAGGACGTGCAGGATCGGGTAGACCCAAACACCAGTAGCGCTGAAAATGACGAGCAACCACACCAAATAGGTGATCATTACACTCAGCAGGATTCGGACGTTTTGACCGCGCGGTTCGTGCGTGTAACGTGTCGTGACGAACTCGATTAGCATGAAGATCATGATGTTGGTGTGCATGCAATGGTTTAGCCACACTGGGAAGAAGACGTCCATTGATTTCGGCAGGATTAATTCACGGTCAACTAGGTATATTGTCCAGAATGTTACCCCCACGAACATCGCCAGAGGAAACGTCAATGACACCATCATCTGCGCTCAAACAAATAAAAAACAGTTTAAGTTGTAAAATATCAGCGTTTTTTTCTTGTGCAATAAACTGTCCTACATTGCAAACGTTAAGACATTACAAACGTTCGAAAATTAGAAACGTCTTCACATTTTCAACATTACATTACGTAAAATGCAAATGCAGACATGAATAAAATTTATTGCCTTTATTCGTGCATGACTATATTATGACAGAAGATTTGACCACAATTTTACTAATACATTTTTATTACTTCTTGTAAAATATGAGTAATTAAAAAATTAAAAAAAAAACTTACCCTATTTTGTAATCGACGTAAAATATGTTGTTTGTCATCCCTGGCAAAAAGATCTGCTAGCACGCATATGCCAAAGAAAGCCGTCTGTAACACCTTTATAAAAAAAATTGATAAGTACAATTATTGTTTAATCATGTTCATTATGTGCTAAGTCAGTAAAGTGAACGTAACAAACGAGTAGATACGTGTAATTGATTTGATTGAGAATGTAATTACGCAATTCAAGGTTATCAGGTGTGAATTAATTTTTCGCAATAACTTTCCCATATAAAAAAAAACTAAAAACTTAAAAACAACAACTAAAACTTTTACTGACCACGTCCCAGAACGTGAGATATTTAAATTTGTAGGGCCGGAACCACGGGACGACATTGTTTGCATCCATGTCGTGTGGCGGGAAGATGTAAAACCAGTCGTAGTACAATGTGAAGAGGAAGTGCATCAGCGCGACGGAGCGCAGCAGGAATCGCCACATTTTCCCTTTATATTGAAATCGATCTTACGCGTTGGAAGAGCTAGCGAGACGCGTGTAGAGTGTCGAGTGTGTGCTAGCAGGAACGCACCGGGACGCACTGGAATGATAAGGCCGCAGCGTGCGGATGTGATGAGCTGCTACCGCTGCCGATCGCATGCATTTAAACGCGCTGCCGAACAAACGATAAGCGGTTATCAAACGGTTAGCAAGCTAGACGCGACTGCTGGGCAGCAGGAATTCGCAACGCGAGCGTTGTTTCGGGCGGACGGCGACAGACACGAGACCGCAGCGCTCGTCGCTGCTGCTGCTGCCTGCCGCCACGAGCGGCTTCTACTAGAGTTCGGCGCTCACCTCCCGTCCTGCTGATGCACGGCCTGCACGACGCCGCCTGCTGGCTGCTACGCAACCAACCGCACGCATGCGACGCGAAGCCAGCACGTTTTTAAATGTCAGCAGGAATCGAATTTCAGCAGCTTAGGTTTTTCAAATAACGCACGGCAGTATTAATTATTTACTTTTAAGAATTGGAATCGGTGTAAATGTAGATCAGTGACCTACACGTCACGGGCAAGACGTAACAATGCAATGTAATAATAAAACGATCAATAAATGGTATGAAATTAACTTGTGATAAATTTGTGATAACATTTTTAACCGCTGGCTAAATATGGCTATTAATATCTTTATGGAATTGTAATAATGAAACATAATATGTTGTATTGTTTGTTTGATATTGCCTTGCCCATGTATCATCATGTTGAATTAATGAATATGCGAAATTAATGATGCGTTTTCTTAGAATTGTGTTTGTCCCTGACTTGTAATTATTATCAAATAGATGTTAATACTGACATAATTAAACATAGAAAATATTGAAACATGGAAACATACTAATGAGAAGGAAAAATAAAACTAAAGAGATTCCTATGATTTGTATATGTTAATATGATATCTTATCAAGGAACTCTAAACATTCCGAACTCTAAAAATTTCTTAACCAAGAAGAACGAGGAGACCCAGAGTACCTTCCCCCACCAAGGCTCAAACGATGACCGGTCTACGTGCGAAGAGACCCGAGCGAGGTCGAAAACTACCGAAGCGACTTCCAACGCAGCGCACTCGCTCGCGCTGCCGTGCTAGTACCTGCTTCGGCTATCTCCGCACTTGCTTCGGTATCGCTCGCACGTAACATTCCTCCCTTGCGCGCATTACACGGACTTTCAGATATAAACAAAATAAATTCCTTTAAATAAAATCGCAAAGGATTAATGGATAGTAATTAACAAAACTGGTTGAGAAAACACAAAATAGTGCGTGAAACTAATTCTACAAAAATTGGTCTCGTTTATCGCTTAATATTTATGTTTATGACCTTAATTTTAAATTTCCTAAACAAAATTATGTAAAAATAGTTTATCGTCGAGGTCTGTACAAAATTTGGGCGAGATAACACTAAAAATGGCAAAGTTACAATAATTTTTCTGATGTTACACATTCAACAACAACTTCCAACAGTTTGTAAATTATTTTGTTGTACTTTAACTTTGAAAAAGTTGAGGTTATAAGTTGCATTTAACATTTCTGAAAGATGAACTTTATAAAACAGTTTATCCTCTATCTTTTTTGAAGATTTGGATAAGATGTTATTCAAAATGGCGGAGATATGAGCTAAAAAGTAATAATAATACTTTAACACTCCAAACTAAGAGTTCTGACACTTTAACAATAAATAATTAAATGTTCAACAAGAATTGCAATTATTGAAAAAATAAGGTTTATAAACTAACTTATTCTCTACTTAGGTGTAAAATTTGAGTATGATATCTTTCAAAATGGCGGAGATATGGACCAAAACTGTTTAAAAACGATGACAAATTGTTACTTTATCACGGTAATACTATAGTAAAAATTAAGTTTTACATTTTAAAAAGATAAAATACGTGTAAAACTGTACACAATTAACAATAAAACCTAATGTTAACTTTTAATGACATAATGAAAGCATAAAAACTATGTTTACAAGCGATACTGAACTTTGAAAGATAACAGTCTGCAAATTGCAAATATTCTATGTTATCGCATTGATATATTAATATTTTTCAACAAACAGAACCCGAGCAAGTTCATTACACAATGATCTTTGAGTTAACTTGAAGCACCCGTCCTCATCTTTCACTATCGTTAATGAACAGCGATTATAACGAATCAGACCAACATGAAAGCAATAAATATATACGTTATCATATTGAACTTCAGTACGTCGTCTGCATCGCATCTCACGCCGCCCCCCTTGCTTCTCCTCGGCGCATTGCTGTCATTAGCGTTATTACTGCTTTTACTCAATTTTACTTATTACGATTACAAGTGCGCGCGGCGGCAAGTGCTTTGGCCTCGCATCGTCAGTTGACTCTTATAATTACTGGCACGCTGGCAGAATGCCAAAAGATCCCCTTCCTTTCCAGGGATAGGTTTTTGATAATATGATAATGAAACAATGTCACATCAATTGCGTACATAACCAATTTGTTGATTTCAATAAATAGTAAACATTTTTACGTTAATGAAACGAGCAGAGATAACAAATCCTCGTTGCTAATAACAAACAGTAGCTTATGATAGTTGACATTAAGTTGTATCTAATTTACTCTTATTCTTATTACAAATGTTGGGAACAAAAACAATGCGTAAAACGGGAGACAGACGAGAGACTGAAACTGAAATTTATCTCAACGTAGAGTTGAATATTCCAGCAGGGGAAATGTTGATTTCTGAGTAATAATATGAAAGGCGCACAAAACGAACGGAACGTGCAGGATAAGACCAGGCCCTACCGGAAGTCGTTGTACAACTAGTTATAGATGTGTCTTGGGGAAGAAACATTGGGTGTCTTGGGAAGAAACAAAACGTGAATGAAACTTTGTGACGAAGTTCAATAACTAAGTGGTGCATTGTTGCGAAGAGCGAAGAAACACGATTTAGACTAATGAAAACTTTAAGTTCAAATAATATTCCCCCCCAACTAAATTTATAAAAATCATAAAAATATAAATAAATCATTTGGTTTTGTTTGTAATTACTAATACAATTCATAAATTTATGAACATTTTGTCAATAAAAAATTTAAATATTTTACGAGTCCATTAAAAAAAGTTACTGGTTTTTAAATGCTCTATTGTTAAATTTAAATACATCAACCATAAAACCTAAGTTAAACAATAATTTGATGGCAGTATAGTTGAAAAAGTTAAATTTAATTTTTAATCAAAAGAAAATGTGTCAGTTGCACGTTGTGTTAATTAATTTTTCAAAGTTTTCAACACCGAAGAAGCAATTGTATCAATCGTGTGTGTGTTATATGCAAATAATATTTAATTCATATTAACCTTGCATGCATGAAACTAACCGGCCAACATAAACAATACATTACACTCAATATAATTACAAAGTACACTCTGTAACCGACATGATAGTGAAATAAATGAGAATTAATTATCTCTGACGTCTCCTGTCTCATAAGCGTTGACTTGCGGATGGTATGAACGGAATGATACGACGTCGTAATTATGTTAGTAATTAGCAATTATAAGCGATCACGTTTGGGAAATTCAGTACTTACAAAGTTCCAGTATGTGAGAAATCTCAGCCGGGATTCGAAGACCGTGCCGCCCGAATTCGGCACAAGTGCCGCCAAGTTGTTGTGGTACAATTCATAGCCGCAGGTCGCCGCGTCCACCAAGAAAAATGGCACGTGGATTATCAAGTTGCCCGCAATGGTCATGTCGGCGATACTTCGTAATAGACTCGAATGAATGAATTGGATGCGTTTAATTGGCGTTAAACGAAAATTTTGAATTCTTGACTTTCGATGCTGTGTACGATTCGTATCGCTTGCTTGACACTGACACTGGCGGGCTGAAAAGTTGTCACCGTTTGGCAATCGGTGTTTTCGCGCCGGACGCACGCGATAAATGTGATAAATGCGTGTCGCGACCTGATGACTCTCCGCGCGACTCGCTTGTTCGTAACTATTGCGCGCGATCTAGTCGCGGGTTGAATTGCGACCGGCGGAGGCGGCGGCACTGGTTGGCGGTGGTAGCGACTGGTGCACGCGTTCCCAGCAAGCGCATCCATCTTCTCATGCCTTCCTGCCTGAAGCGAATCAGTCAAAGGATATGGCATTAATGGTTAAAATTGCAAATATTAAAAATTGCGGCTGGTTGCTCGAACACACAAACATTAATGTTTCACTCCTGCTTTTAATTGAGAAATACTAGTAATATCAACTTCAATCAACTTGACATTGCTTGCACTAGCAGTTAAGATTTTTCACACCGCGAGACTCCATTTTAATTGAGTAATTTATGCAAAGCATAATAATAATTATTTATTCGAATATTGGAATGAATTGTTTTGACTTCAACAAATTCTTATTAACATTTTATGTTACTTCGAAGAATAAACTTGAAATGTAACAATAAAATCTATTAATAAACATTTCTCCTGAAGCATAAATTTTTATTGTGTTATGCTTTAAGTTACACAATAAAAAAGTTTAGTATTTTATTCTAGAGAAACAACAATTAAAGTTTTTGTTGAAAAATGAAAACACTTTTTGAATTTACATTTTAAGTTGTCGACAAAATACCAAAATAACCACAATATAACACCAAAACCGATTTGATAATCAATTAAAACTAAAAACTACCAAAAAAACAAAACTAATTTTGCAAGTTTACGTTGAAAATCATAAACACTACACAACAAAACGTTGATTATTTTTAGTTTTAGAAGCTTAACATAGGCAACTTAGTTTACAGTTCGTGCTTTCGAGAAAAATGCACATTATCAACACATTGTTGATAAATGTGATTAATTATTGAAAAATAGATCACTAAATAAACAATTTATTTAATTTTATACTTTATACATGTAGAAATCAACATGTTCTAGCAACCAATTCCACTGGGATGGTTTTTAAACGTATTTAACGAATACAAATATTTACCAAGCTGTGATTGGTCAGAATAGAAACTCAACACTGTGTCGACAAATTGTAAACGCATGATGGCCGACTACCATACTATTCCACAGGCCGTTGCTAAGGTAGAAATCAACACGCCCTAGCAACCAGTTGTAGTGGGGATGATATTCAAACGTAACACAAAATCTAAACGCGCTGTGATTGGTCAGTCAGAACCAGAGGTCAGAACATAGAGGCAACGCTGTGTCGTACACGTTGTAAACTCATGATGGCCGACTACTATGAAAATACACAGGCCGTTGCTAAGGTAGAAAATTCCTAGCAACCAGTTCCAGTTTGGAAAACCATCCTACCCAAAGTAAGATTTTATACATGAATTAATTAAAACTATAACTTTAATTTTTTTTCATAAATGCGTTTATGATTTAAAGGGTTTATAACTAAATTAATAATTAAATTCTTTGTATGCATCAAGACAGAATTTACTTAAAAAAAAGTTGTGTTTGCCCACGCTTGTTCTAGAACAATGCTATCGCTACCCTTTGTTGGCGTCATAACTAGAATTTGTAGAATTTCCCGGATTTTGCAAAATACGCATGGCACAATTAAATTGTCTGCTCTGCGCAATTTCTGTTTTCAATACATTTTCTGCTATGTGACAGGAATATTCATATCAAAGCAATATACATTTCACACAGGTACAAATTAATGATGTTCTCAATTAAAATATCTGCTAAGAATTAAAAAATTATTACATGTAAACAAAATAAAATATTTACTAATAATCCTTTAAATAATTAGAAGAAAATATAAATATTTTTTATAGTCATACATTTTAACATATCCTTTAATAAATGATATATAGAACTTCCAACATTGGTCCAATTCGGGAAGATCCTGATGTAACGCCAAGTCATGAATAACGAAGATAACTTTTACTGTAAAGATCCAAACTAATCCTGAGAATAATGAATGGATGATGCACAATGTTTCCAACATGTTGAACTACGAATCAAGTTGAATCGATCCGACAAGAATTGCGCAAAAGCAAACCAAACCAGTGAGAAATGAACGTTGGAGAGTGATACGTTAATTACTGAATGAAAATCATTTTAGTGGAAATTGCATTGTTCATCAATTGATTTCATAACGATGCAAATAGTAACTTACTTTCATGGGGTGAAAAGTTAATTTAAAATTTTTAATTCTTTTAATCATAACTGAATGAATCTTTTTAATTTTTATCCTTTAAATTTTTTTAACTTATGAGATTGTTTAGTTTGTATGCAAGATGCAGCTCTAGCCGGCTGCAAGTGGCAGGAAAGTTGCCCAACGTGAAGCACCGCTACGCAGGTGAAATGGAAACGAGGTGCCCATATGCTAACACCACCATGGATACCATGCCGCTACGTCCATGGCTGCGTCCGCCCAGCCGGTAATGAGTCATCGCCGCGCAAAAGGTTAGTTAACACAGCAGGATTGGATTTATGCTTCGTCAACATTTCGTCAACTTTTTAAATTACCAATTAAATTCTCAAATTTCCAAACAAACGCAAAGCCACAAATTGCGTGTTTAGCGCTATCCTTGAACTTTTAAGGATTAAAACCACTAAACAAGGTTATTTATCGATTTGTTTGTTCAATACATAGTTTCAGTCAACAAAGTCTTGTTGGAATAACTAAGATTAGTTAGTCCGGTACTGGGTGTTATGCCTGATGGTAAGCTGATTCAACCGAGGTAGTGGTAGAAGTAGCAGGAGGACCACAAGCGCCGCGCTGCAGGTAAACAGCACGCGAGGAGTTGTGTTGAAGGCTGCCAGCCAGGCCGGCCGGAGACAACTTGCGACTCGCGACTCGACCGCGAGGCCACGTTCTACGCGCGCACTGTGTGATTCAACCAGTCCGCGATTTCTCGTCCGATTCGGCGTTATTTAGTTCAATGACGCGCACCAAGACACCGACGTCCATCATCAGCATCAGCAACTGCAACAGCAACTGCAACACATTGCGCGACTGCCGCCACCGACCACAATCCCAAAACTAATTCAAACAAAACGAATCGTCGCAATACAATAAAAGCAATTAAATTAGTTCGGTAATAATGCGATTATGATTAGTAATCAAGAACGTGCGACATCGATAGATCTCTTTAGTGCGTTTACATCGCGTCTGCATGCATTGCCTCGACCTGCCTGGATTCGTAATTGTGCAAATATCGATTTATTGCCATTGTCGCGTTGCACCCACGCTTGAGTCACAACACTCGGCGCGAACAAGTGCTCCAACATTATTTCGAATCGAACAACCTTCAAATTTATTGTCCATACCAAACATCTGTGATACTCGAACGCAAACGCACGAAATTCGTTGCAACGAAGTTTGAATACTTTGTAGAAATAGTTAGACACACCGGAACCAATCGAATTCGAGACGCTATCAGCGCTGGTAATTAGCACACCGGTTGCGTACCGCGGAAAAACTGCCAGTGACGACGCAATTATCGATTTTGTTGCTAACTATTTCGACAAACCGTCCGCAACTACTTTTCGCACATCACAGGTTAGTTGGAAAAATTTATTTTTACAGATTTAATCAAAAAAGTAAAAAAAAAATTTTTGGTTTTAATTTTTTTTTTGTTTACTAAAACACTCTGTGTAAACATTTTACAACACCTAAGCATTATCAACAAAAATGTTGATGATTTTGTTTTAGTTTATGCATGAAACAACTTTAAAACTTCAAACTTCAAATTAAACTTGAAAGCAATTATTATTGTAATTTGGCTTAATGTAATTAGTTAATTGACATATTATTAATTAATTAGTATCGTCATTCCAGTTTAATGCATGACTATCCGCTGGTGGTGTGTTTTTGTTTCTTTCTGATCTAGTCATTGAAATACCGCTTCGTTATTACGTAATTAGTTCGGCCGCTTTAATTAAATTCATTTATTTGTGGCAGGTGCGCAGGTGCACTTGTCCTTGCTCTTCGGTTCGCGCATCCGTCGCGTCGCACATATCATTTCTCGCATTGAAACGTTTAATCCATTCAAATGATCGAAATTAAATCAATTGCATTGTTCAATTAAATTGTTAGCTCCCGAATTGAATAAAAGCTTGATTAGTTATTCTGGACGAGTAGTGTTGATTTAATTAATATCTGATTTGATGATTTTAATTGATTGATGATTTTATCGCGATTAGTATTGATATTTAATTAGTATTTGATTTTGTTCAATCAAATCAATGTTTATAAACAATATAATTTCAAGTTTTTTTAAATAAGCAGAGATTTTACTAAACCTTGCAGATAATTTGTTGACTTTGCTTGCAATTTATTAATTCTTAGGTACAAATTTAATATTTTGAAATGTATCTTTTAAAAAGTAGCTTATTCTGTGTATATATTAAAAATTTGGTTAGGATTGCATTCAAAATGGCGGAGATAATTACCATAAACTAAAGTAACTACAAATATTTAGTTGAACTTCTAGTTATTTTATAGATCTTTGTCATCTAATATTCGAATCTATGGTGATAATTTTGAAATTTTGAAATATATATACTATAAAGTAGTTTATTCTGTGTTTATATGAAAAATTTGGTTAGGATATCATTCAAAATGGCGGAGATATTCATCTCTGAACAAATGCATACTATTTCACAATAATATTGTGTTAAACTTTACACAGTGACAATAAATATTTAAATTAAAAATCATAACTTTTTTCTGAAACCATATTATAAACAAATTCATCTTCTGTCTTCAATAAATATTATGTTGTGGTAACAAACAAAATGGCGGAGTTATGGTTCCAAATGTAAAAATTTTGCTGCACTAAAACCAGTCGAGTTGCCAAAACACATAAAAACTTATCAACATTTCGGCGTTTATAAGCTAATAATGTTTAAACAATATTCATATTAACCTGTAAAACAGTCACTAAGAATACATAACAATAATTGTTACTGCATGAATCATTTGCAAATGTTTTTGTTTGGCGAAAGAAACCGTTGTGCGTTAATTGTTTTCTTTGCCATTCTTTGTAAACTGTCAATTCCAAACAATCGGTGCAAATGTTTCTCGATATTGTCCTCTCTTATTACTTATTAGTTATTACTCGATATGTTATCGTGCCACCGGCGTCCATGACACGCGATTGGGTTGAATGCATGCAAATGAGGGCGTTCGTCCTCACACACTCACACCATCACGCATCTCATGTCGCCTGATAAGAGACAACAAACGCGACTAATTACTCATTAATAACAATATTGTGTATATAGGTACAAGTTGTTGTAGCAACACCGCCAGTCAAATATTAATCCTTTGTAACCCGCGGATGTTCGCTGATTTTTTCCGAGATTTCTGAATAAATATTCGAATTGACTCCGCATCCGGTGTGTGCGGTAGCTGTTGTTACGTAAACAATTGAATAGTCAAAAACATATTTTTTATCGGCTGAGCGAATGCAACAAAATGAACAGCGCTCATTAAACCGGACGCCGCGCACACGACGAGTACGTGCGCGTATTGTTCCTGCTGCGTGTATTGTTCTCCTGGTTCTGCATCTGAAAGTAAACAAAGTCGACGGATAAACATGATATGCGTATGCGCGCGGCCAAGTAAATAGGCATTGTTCGATTTTAATTCGAACGGCGGCGGCCGGGGCACGTGAGCCGAAAGCAGGAGGAATAACTCGTGACGAATTGTAATCAATGGCGTCTAACAATCGGCATTTTCATTTCACATTGTTACGTTTAATTACGCGCACCGCGGATGGATTTTACCGAATGCAATCAAATTTTTAATCCGATTCATTTTACTTTGTACTTACTACACTACGTACATACATATCATAAATCATTCAGGTATTTCTTATTAAATGAAATTTTAATTTAGTAAACTGTTCATCACTTCAACCAAAAACAATTTGTTCCAATTTATAGACCGATATTTTTATTTGTGGTTTAAATTTTTGATTTTGAATGAAGTCACTTTATAAACCAACTTATCTTCTTTTTTTGTTTAAAATTTGGTTCAGATATCTTTAAAAATAGAGAAGATATTCACAAAAAAGTAAAGTAATCACATTTTTTTAAATTTAAAAATCCCAAAATTATATTGTTACATTTTAACACTAAATATTTAAAATTTCGGGTGGAATTTTAAATTTCAATTAAAACTATCTTATAAATTAACTTATCCTGTGTGTTTGTTTAAAATTTTGTTGTGATATAAATAAAAATGGCGGAGATATCGACAAAAATGATCACACTTCTTCACTTAAACACAAAAAATACTTGAACTGTTCTTCGTAAAAATTAAATATTTAAATTCACGTCTTACATTTTAATTGTTTAATGATGCTCACTTATAAACAATCTTATTCGCTATCTCTGTTTAAAATTTAGTGAATTTATCATTAAAAATAGCGGAGATAACACCCAAAACGTAATTTTTTTCTCTCTGAAATTTTCAAATTATCAACTTCTATCTAAATCGCTACTAAATTCAACGTTTTGCAGTAAAATTTACTAAGAAATCTATTAATTAACAAGAAAAAAGATTATTCCTGCTTGCTCTGAGTGTAAACTCGTTGACTTTGATCATTCTAATAGAGTTTTTCTTCAGTTTATGGAACAGATTGCAATCGTTTGTTAAACTTGCTTGGCTTTGACTTAAACTTAGAACTCATAAAAGCGACTTGAGTTAACGGCTTCATGAGTTAATTACTGCTATTTGTTCACTGTCCTGATGTTAGTCTTGACTTGATGCTTGGCTAACTGCTTGAAGCTGTAAATCCTGCAACACACCAAGTCACAAAAGTCACAAAGCTTTCTTCTTTCTTTTATCTGCGTTCACTCACTGGTTTACTGTTCAATTCTAATTTAAAAAAAGTCATTTGAATCAAATATTTTCTACATTATGTAATTTTTTTTATATTGTGTCATAAAGAAGCTTTAAACTAAAAAACTAATCAACGTGTGTTTTGTTGTAGTAATGGCGGAATACTTGGAATTCGATTGGAAAACCAGCATGATCTCTCATGAAGTCCACCTGAGTGACATCCGAGAATCACGCAAGAAAGCTCCAGTTGATAAAGCCACAGCAATCCAAGCTCTTCGTTCATTCATCCAAGGTGGAAATGATGAGCAATTAAAAACAGACATGCAACAGGACGATAACACTCTGCTCCGATTTCTCTACGCACGAAAATTTAACGTCCCGGATGCGTACCTACTCATCCAAAATTACTACTGGTACCGAAGACGCAACGCGCCATTATTCGTGGATTTAATATCGAACGCTGAAGACGTCCGCAAAGCATTCGAAAATGTTTTACCGGGAGTTTTAGGTGCTCGAGATCGTAAAGGACGCACCGTTTTAGTGCTACACGCTACAAATTGGGATTGTACTTATTCCCTTGCAACCGTCTACCGAGCTTTACTAGTAGCCCTCGAGCTTTTAATCGATGATGTTCAAAACCAAGCAAATGGTTTTGTCATCGTCGTTGATTGGACTGAATTTTCTCTACGCCAAACTGCGAATCTAAAACCTTCGACTTTAAAATTAATGATTGAAGGTCTCCAGGATTGTTTTCCTGCTCGATTTAAAGGCGTACACTTCATAGGACAGCCGTGGTATGTGGAGGCGGCTTTAACAGTCATCAAACCGTTCCTCAAAGATAAAATCAAGGAACGAATTTATGTGCACGGAAATAATCTGAGTACTTTACACGATTATTTGCCGAAGGATATACTTCCAACTGAACTCGGAGGAGATCTTGCGACATACAATCCGGAAGTGTGGATTAAGAGCATTAAACCTCAAATGATGGGCATGTAACAATTAGGAAAGATGAATTTCATATTATTATAATCTCATTCCATTTATGTATCATTTGTATTGTTCGAGTTTAGGTTTAGCAATGATGATGCTTTTAAGTCTCTATTTTCGATGAATATTCTTGAATGTTTTGTTCTCTAATTATATCAAATGTTCTGTGATGAATTATTGCTGGAATGTTAATGAAATTACAGGATTTGGACTAGTATTATTAAGAATTAGGAGTAGTTGTATTTAATGAACTGATGTTGAATGGTTAGGATGTAAATACGAGTATGAGATTTTCCAATCAAATATTTTGTATTCAGTTTATTCATCGTATTGTCAAATACGATTGTTATATAGAGTGCTTTTGATATATTGTGTATTCTTTACATATTACACAACGATAGTCTGCCCAAATGCTGACAATAAATTATATACATTTAATTAATTTTATTGGTTTTTTAAAGAAAATGATTTATATTTTTTTATTTTTGTTTCCACTTTAACCTTCTTAAAGTCCAGATTTATAGCCTGAATTTAGCATTTTTAGAAAAACAGTTTTATAACCTAACTTATCCTCTATTTCTGTTTAAAATTTGGTAAAGCTATCAATAAAAATGGCGGAGATGTCGACTAAAATATAAATTATTTTATGACACAAAATATAAAATATATAATATTTTGTTGTAATATAACAAATTTTAAAAGTTTTGGCTAGTATTTTTGATTTTAAATAAAAACCATTTTATAAACTAACTTATCTTTTATCTTTGTTTAAAATTTGATTAAGATATCAATAAAAATGGCGGAGATATCAGTAAAAAACCATTTTAAAACATAACTTCCACAAGTCCATACGAAAAAATACGAAAATATATAAAAAGTCCGCAATAGTATGCAACCCAATGTACATCAATGTAACTAAAACGTATACATCTCTCCCCTGAATTTCAAAACGTTCAAAACGCTAAGCTGGCTTAGCTCAACTTGACTCAACTCAACTCAACTTAGTTAGGAACAAATACAATTGCCAGCCGCGTAATCATCGTTTTCTCTCTGTTACGTCACAGTCATAAGCGCAATCAACGTGAATCCAAGCCATGAATTGGCATGAATCCACGTCGCACCGCTGGCTATGAACGTCTAGAGCGACTTAAGTCGCTTGGGGGCATCCAGACCTGGTGAACGTGCCCGACGCGACGGCATCGTCAGTCTCGAACATTGAGCAAACTCAAAAACATACTGCGCGACGCGCTTTTCAACATTAAACTTTACAAAAAGTTTACAAAAATATGCTGTATTTTTCACAACAAATAACACACAACAAGTAAACAATTGAGATAACAAAAAAATATGTTGATAATAAGTGAAAGTGATTTTTTTTGTGAATAATGTGACTGCTACTAATTGGAAAGAAAACAACAAACAATCACAACCAAAACTAGGTTTGTTTTTATTTTATTTTCACACCACAAAAATGATTTTTCAAATTTTTTAATTCAGGTATTAAAAAATAAGTCAATTAACTACAATTAATGCATGCTTATTAGCTTGTTACTTAATTTAAAAATTAAAAATTTCACAATGTAAATTTGTGTTTTAAAGTTTACGTTTTTTGTTTTTCTTCAATTTTGTTTGTTTTTAATTAATATTATTGCCCCAATTGTAATATAATTATTAACTTTTATTTGTATCGCACAATATTGTTTTGACATTTACTTTACACAGCTTTCGCGTGTTTTTTTTTATTTGTGCAGCGCGAGAATTTCTAGTAATCGAATAGAATTGTGCAACCAGAAACGATATCGCAATTATTACACTTGAAACAAATCAGTTTTAGAACGTTTAACGAAAGTTTCACGTCGGTAATGTGTTTTTAATCGTTCGAAAAATATTTGCTTTTAACAAAAACCATCATTTCGAGAACGCATTTGTCGCAATGTCGGTAAACAAATGCGAATTAAATAAATCGCTACCAAATCGAAACGAATCAAAATGATTTCGCTTAATATAAATCAAAGCAAGTTGAGTGTGAAATGTATCAACCATAAGCAACACAATGATATGTTACTACATTTGGGTAATAATTAGATTACATTAAACGAGTTTTGTAATGTAAAAAACAGCCAATTTCATTTTAAATTTAAATCCTTGACTTGACTTAACACCAGTCTACAAACTTGTAGTTACTTTGCAACTAAATTTAATACAAAAGAAATAACTGCAACTTGAAAATTAATTCTTTTCTGTATATAAAATGGTGTAATATTTTTATGACTCTAAATTAGTGTTTATGCAAAAAAAATTCTAGAATGGATTTGCGTGGTTTGATTTATCTCTGAATGAATTGAAATTAAATGAAACATCATTTTCTTATTGTTACCAAGCCTGACTCGCAAATTATAAATCTGTAAGTGGGCGCACTATCATCCCAACAGCAAAAAACAGCTATTGATTCAAATTTTGTGTGATGTGTAATTTTGAAAAATACAAAAGCCCAGAAAAAGTTGTAACAACTCCGCGTCTCCGACATAATTCACGCGCCAATGCGCTTGGTTGCGGCCGCGTGCTTTTCGAGTTCATCGCGTGGAAATCCAAACAGGAGAATAAATCCAAGAACAAAATTACGACCATAACAATAGCGACGACAAGTCAACTCAACTCATAATTATCTTCTCTCTAACAAACAAACTACTCAACTTGTATTCACCTAGTTCAACGCAAAACTTTACTCAACAACTGTACTGCTTGGACTATTAGTTCTTGTAATTGTTTATTGTTAATTTCAGATTTAAACAATAATAATGGCTGAATCAAAGACATCCCGAATTCCAGTAGCATCCCCATTAATGCTTCGACGTTCATGGAGCATGCGGATAAAAGGCGACCGCGCCGCGACGCCTCTGCGCGCCGACGCCGCACAATACTATGCTGTAAACACAGAACGCGAGGTGCCGCCACCGCCACGACGCCAAAACTCGTTTCATGCGCCGGCAGCGGTGCTGAACAGTACGCGGCCGGAGCGGGCCGACGACGGCGGCAACACGACGGGCGCGAGGAGGAACGGTGCGCCAATGGGGGCGCACGCCCCTAACGGCCTCTCGCATCGCACACGCAGCTTGGTAAGTGTTCACAAAATTCATCGCCCTTCCTGCACGCGCCGCAATGCACCCCCTCGGCAAAAAGGAGCTATCGATCAGCGGCGATCAGTTATGCACTTTCCTGCAACCTGCTCACTTCATCCTTTTATGAAAAACGTTCATATCATAAACTATACTCAACGAAAACTACAGATAAACCATATCTCAAAGAAAACTAAACAAAAAAATCGTGTGTGCTTTGTTACGTGCTTCCAAACTTTTGTACTAAAAATGGTAAGGATTTTTTGTTGATAAAATACAATAATAAAATGTCAAAGGTTAAGGAACAACTCAAACAATAAATAATAAATGCATGCAAACGTGGCAAAAGGAAATTATCGAATTTTCTACAAAAAGTCATGAATGAAATTAACTTTAACAACAATTAACAACGAATGTAAGTGACATAAGCATGTGAGATAGTTAGCGCATCACCTGACTCTGATATCGACTGCATTTGATCGGAATATAGGTCAGGAAAATGTCGCCTGCGCAATAGTATTATTTAAGATTAAGAGACTGACACGTATTTTCCGCACTAAACTTCCAACCCAAACACGCTGTATATTGATAATAATCAATTTTACATAATGAAAATTAAACTCAATTTCCGGCTTTCTCTTCACATCAAAGAATTTCTTATAAAGTCAAGCAAATCCAAGCACATCTAACTAAGAACTGAACGCTGTTAATGTGAAAAGCATTTGATCTACATTATGTTTCCACGTCCGCAATTAATTTGATAAATGTTATTAACTATACAAACTAAGCACCAATATGGCGAGTGCTTCCGGAATTAAGTGAGTGCTATTAATATGATTGGAAACGCATTAAACACAGCAGGAATCAGTGTGTAAAGACAAATTAGTTTACGATATCTTGAAGTAGTAAGTCAGACACAATTGGTTTTAATTAATTGAATGTTCTTAGCGTTTGTGTGTTTGCTTGAATAAATACGTAAACAATCGTTTCTAGGTGCGAGTTGTATACAGTAAGACATGATAAGTGATAAGCATGCGCCGCAGTGCGCACCGACATGTCAGGAAAAACAAACACACAAAAAAGAAAAGTCGATATTGTGGCCTTGAGTACATGAAATTACGATGGTAATATACTGGTTTTGTGGCGCACAGCAAGCGAGGAAGTTTAAGTACTAGTTCCGTTGTTTGCTACAATGTTTGTAAACAATACTAGATTATTTCTATTAGGTTATTAGGTATTGTGTTAGATAATATAATTGGAGCTAATTATTTGTAATCAGCTTTTTTGCGTTTGTGTTCTGTATTTTAATTTCGGTACATTGAGAAGCTTTAGAAGTTAAAAAGGTCACGATTTGTTTTTTGATGTATTGAAGCCAAAGAAAAACTTGGGAAAACTTTAACGAAGTCGTGTGAATCCCAGAATGTTCAATTTTTACATTTTAGGTCTTTTTAGATTCTTTTTTTGTTGTTTTTCGTTTCAGGTTACAAAAAATTTATAATATCATGAACATTTCTTTGTTTTTTGTGGTTTAAGATTTAAAAACGAACAATATTACTAAAATTAATGAAAAATGACATTAAATTGTTTGTGCGAGTAGTGCGCCACCTTGCGACACTTTGTAAATATTTATCTAAAGTTTTTTAGCTGTTTTTCATTATTTTATGAAATATTTTACGCAAATTTTTGAATTTTTAAGTTAGATATGTAGGTTTTAAGCAATTTTAAGACAACTAAAGTAAAAAACAGGTAAAAACCACACGGTGTAATTTATATTATCTAATGTATTACGTGTTTTATTCACTCACACGCCTTCACGTCTCGAAAGTCTTAAAAAAACATTATTGTTATTAAAGTAATCATACTCGTACAAGCATTAAGAACACGTTCTAGTGCGCATACCATGTCCGACATGGACATCGACGCCGCAAGACTTTTTTCTTTATTTAAACTATAATCTACGTTCCAAACATCAGGAAGACCGCATTCTTATTGGTTTGAACATGCGAACAAATTTACCAATTGCGCAAATTGTTTCAAGGTTTATTATTTCGTTGGAGGAATCAATCATGGACTTAACAATTTAAAGTTTAGTCGCAAAAAAACTCTTGAACATTGACATTAAATCTCTGTCCAAGTCTGAATCTTCAAGGAGTTTTAAATATTTCAGAGTCTGAACTTAAGCAATACGACATCGTCGCGTTTGGCACTCCCACAGGCAACAAGTGCGATGTCTTCACCTCGTACACCGCCTACATCACCCTCGGAGTATGCCCGTTCGCAACAAAGATCCCGCGCCACCGACTGGGACGCGGAAAGCATCACCAGCGGCATCAGCGGAATAAGTCTTGCGTCCTCAAGCTGCGACCACGCTTCAGTAGCACGCAATGGAACAACATTTTCCGGCCGCAGCATGAAGTACGTGTTCCATTGCAGTCAACATGCCGGCCAAACTGGTGAGGATTATCTAACACCGACGCAAAGAGCGCAGCGACAAGTACGTCGTTTGAAAACTTTGCTTCAACAAGCTCAACGTGATTTAGACACACGTGACAGCGACATTGTTAAACTTACGAAGGAAGTTGTTGAATTGCGGTTGTATAAGGCAGCTTTGAGCTCACCTGAAGAGCGCTCCAATTCAAGTGATGCTATCACAGTTAAAGAGAACCAGTTGGATGAATTGGGCACTGATACACCGGATGGTAATGCAATTACGAACAGTGAGATGACCAGTTCTTACACCGATTCAGGACATTATGATGATTATACCAATTCATCGGTACATTCAAAGGATTCTATGTTATGTGATGAATTTAACGGATCGGTAAGAGTTTTGTAGGCTTTTTAACAACAAAAAATTTACGAAATTAATTTTTGTTTAGCCTTTTAAAAAAACAAAGCATGAAATGGTTGACAAAGCAACGGTGGCTAATATGCTATTGCGGGATTTGGAGTGTGAACATCAAGAATTAATGTCTGAGTATGAAAAAAGGATTCAAAATCTAGTCCAGGCGCACGAGACAGAAAATCAAGAGACACGACAGAAACACAACGATAAAGTGGATGAACTGTTACAACGAATCGCTGAAATTAATAAAAAGTCAGTGAAAACTAAAAATTATTTAGTAATAAAATGAATAATATTTTATTATTTATTTTATTTATAGATATTGGGAGATTGTACCCGAATTTGAAAATGCCAAAGAACGAATTCACGAGTTGGAAACTCAACTAGAAGAAGCGTTAAAGAAGTTGGAAGAGCAAGAAGAAAAACACAAAGCTTCTTATTTGCAAATGTACGCTCAGGGAAAAGGCAAAGAAGGAAAAGGCGAAAGACTGCAACACGAAAACAAGGTTTGGATTACTTCTTGTATTAATTTAAGATTTTCTTCGATAACAAATTAAATATACTTGGAACTTTCAGGTAACTGATTTAGCTTTGGTACATCAAGACGTACCATCAAGAATTTCCGTTCCTGAACTACTACAACAACTCCAAGTGACCCAAGCTGAATTGGAAAACATACGCGTAAGTAAAAAATCCAAAAATAATTTCCCACACAGTGTGCTCAGCGTGCTCTTATCAAAATATAAAGCACATCGATTGTTTCGATTGTTTCAACCGTTTCAAATCATTGGTACCTACCCAGTATTCTACTAATGTATATTAATGTGTGTCTGCTTTTGGAATAAAACAAAAACTGCGTTGTCCATAAAATCAAAACCAACCCGTAACAAACAAACCCCATGTGACTAATGACCGTTTTGTAGGACATTGATTACGAGCCTACCGTATCAACTTGCTCGCCATCTAACAGCTTGAAACCACTGCTCAGTGCAAAAGAGGCTGTGACTTTATGGGTGTTAGGTGCCAGGAAGGTAAAGTGCCGCATCCGTATCCTCCTACACATTATCTTTTTCGATTTTAGATAGTTTTTGTTTTAAATTTATATTTAAATTTAAATAGACTGGGATTTCTTTGATTCACTTGTAGATGCACCTGCAATATGACATGGGTTTTGTGTTGATTTATTTTTTAATTTCATTAACACACTTGTATGTTTATGTTTATGCACCGCTTTATGACGCAAATTATTTCCATAATTGAATTTGGCGTTGATTTCATTAAAGTTTTTGTTTGATGGACTTTCCAGGCGATGTATAAGCAAGTCATGGAAGCAAAGCACAAGAAGATTGATCCGGAAATCACCCTGCAGTTCCTCAAGTCGGCAATCTACTACTTCCTCACTGATAAGGAAAATAGTCAAGGTCATTTGCGTGCTATACAAAGCATTCTTGGGTTTACACCCAGCGAAATCGCGAGCATCGAGAAGTCACGCACTGCTTAGTAAGAATTTTAAAATGAAAACGAAACTCATAAGTTATGGGTTGTTGTTACACAATTCTAGGTGAAATATTGAATTTGAGACACTGAATTTTTGACGTGAAAGCGTTTGGAAGATAATAAACTGTCAAATGAAACAATGGAAATCAAAATATTTATGATGGTTTTACACTGCAAAGATTTTTTAAAAACCTAAAAAACTTAATAAAGTATTTGGCTATGTTTACAGCAAAAACAGAAGAGTTTATTATCTTCCGAAATATTGGGAATATTATTTATTGTTAAAACTTGTGATTGGTACTTTTGGTTGATGATAAAGTACTTAGATAATCAAAGAAATCAGTCAAAAATAGTCATTTGCGCCAACTTAAGTTGACAAAAACTACTAACTGTACTTATTTGTAAATGTTTTGCATCAAACAAAATTATTCACATAACTTATTCGTTCCGGAATAAAGTGATAAAGGCCTTTGCGAATCTGTATCTGTCCGTTGTGTCGCACACAAGTTGTGTTTGTACTAAGAAACAGTGAGAAAAATATTTTCATAATTTTGCTTACATAAGAAAACTTTATTGCAAACGCAAATTGTTATAGCTCCGCGCCTGAAGTAAGAAAAAAGAATAAAGTAAGAAAATATTTGATTAACAACATTTACACTAAAGGAGAATTATATTTATTGTCGTAGGTAATTAATTAATGAATTCATTGAAAACTAAAGCAACTGTGAATGTGAAATACTATGACGTGACAACCATTCACTTTCACGCCACAACTACAATTGGGTAATTGTTGGACTAGTTTTGGTTTTCAGCAAACGCGAGTAGAGTTAATTTGTGATTAGTTTTTAAGTGTTTACAACCGCAAACAATACGAGTACCTAGAACATTTTGTAATATACAATACAAGTATTTTGGTATAAGATTTGGGCCGGAATCGTGCAATATGGACTGATGGATTCAATGATATACATTCAAGTCAATGATTCAATGTGAAACGAATTGTTGGCGTTAGTTTGATATTCATTCACCAATTACGGGGCACGAGAATTCACCAGTATTTTTTGGTTTCATTTGATATGTTATTGTATTTTTAGAATGCACCTTTTTATGTTGATGAACTAAGGAGATTATGTTGGGTTTTTTTGAGTATTATGTTTACATGGCTATTGTGTAGTTGATTTCGGAGTTCTGAATGTATACACAAATACAAATTGAGATATAAATAGACGAATAATGATGTTCCATAAGTTAAATTGATTTATTCTACCCCATTCGGTCTATCTTTTTTAGATTTTCAGATAAATGTAAAAAGTTGTTAGATTATTTGAAACTGTTTGAAACGTTTGAAACATACATTTGTTGTATGCAACCAACAATACATCAAAACTTTACTGAACTTTAAAAATTCAAAAAATATGTTATTTGTTTTTATTTTATACATATTTTTATACATATTTATTTAATAATTATTTCTTGCGTTTTTATACAACTTTATTGTATTAATAATTCATAATATTAATAAGAATTAATAACTATGCATAACTATGTTTAAATACTAGTTACTTTTTACTTTTATTACTAATAAATAAAAATGGCCGCTACGTTTGTTTTATACGCGCAGTATTGCCAACCTAAAAACGCAGCCGCTG
>JARJDS010034893.1:0-26352 GCA_030264155.1 Atheta pasadenae | reverse complement strand
GTAAGAGAGAATTCAGGAAATTGTACTCTGCGTTTATGTTGGGGACTTGAATTTCCAGGAAGGCGATACGTCTGCTTCATTTTACAACCACATTAATTAGTGCCGCGTCAATAAATTTATTTGTTGTTATGTTAAATTAAATAAACCCGACGATGATTATTTAAATTTTAGAATAGAAATTCTTTGAACAAAAATCGATCAACTTAAACTTGAAACTTTCACAACTCATTCAATATTTGAAACTTTAAAACAACTTTACCGCAACATTTCCCATCATTTTCTTACTTCTTGAAAAACCATTTAAAGTTTTAGTATGCATGCGTTGAAGTTGAGTACTTACATATAAGTATATTGAACGTAAATGTCAATATCGATTCTTATCAAAAATTTATTTTATAAAATTTTTGTTTCATCAACTTTCAACATTTTTATTTGGTTTTATTGGAATAATGTTGTGTGTTACATAGACAACTTGATTAAATGTGATGCAATTTCAGAATTTAATATTCACCAACATCAAATAGTTTGTTGTTCAAAATATTCTCGGTTCACGTGAAACCACGTTGTTAAGTTTGGGGTAGTCACATACGTGCGGAAATCATCCATCTAACAGCTTCCGAATTCACAGTTCACAACTTCACAGTTTCATGATTTCATTGAAATTTGAAAATCAGTTTCAGTTCACTCACATCTTGTCCTATGTCAATTCTCTATTCACAAATTCCAACTTGGTTAAATTTTAGACACATGACACACCAATCCCAAGGTTTGTAAATCTTGAATTGTTACCCAAAAACGAATTCTAAGAATTATTTTGCATAATACCACTCCTTCTTTGTTTGTTGGACTACTTTTAGTGCCTGTAAAGTGGATGGCACCCGAATCCCTTTCGGATCATGTCTATACTTGTAAATCGGACGTGTGGAGCTATGGGATTCTCATCTGGGAATTGGTGACGCTCGGAGCTACGCCATATCCGGGCATACAAGTTCAAAACTTGTTTCATTTACTAACATCTGGATACAGAATGGAAAGACCGGAAAATTGTTCGGTTCCTTTGTAAGTTTATACTCCAATTGTAATGATTACATTTATTGATTTTTATTTATTTATTGTTTAGGTATAAAATCATGAAAAGTTGTTGGAATATGAGTGCTGAACAACGGCCTAGTTTTCATGGATTGTCGAATAAATTCGAAAAGATGTTGGAAGATCAAGTTGAGTATTTGGATTTAACAGCGAATGCTATTCACAATCGGAGTTATTTTTGTACAATAAATGGTGAAACTGATTTAGAAAGTGAAGGAGTTGATAATCAAGGTTAATACATTTTGTTTTTAAAATGATGTATTTGTATAGTCAATTGTTTTTTTGTGTTTAGATGGTGATGATGACAACGATATTGAAGCAGAACTTGAAACTAACCTAGAAAAGAATTCACCACGTGGGAAATTCCGTTGTACTGAACAAAATGTTGAGAAGAAAATCAGTAACTTATTGGAAAATAACAATGAACGTATTTCGGAATTAAGTCCATTGAAAACAGGTTATGAAACACCGATTAAAACACTCTACGCAAATGCTGATGCTTCTTTGGTTGCTTCTGATCCAATGCAATATTATACAAATATGGAAGCGTCTAAAGCGCTCATTAAATAAATGTTCTTGTATAATTTTTGCAAATATGAAAGAAAAGTAGAACCTGAAAATAATAGCAAATGATTGATGATTGAAATAAAAAAAGTAAAAGCTTTCTTTCAAAGTAAACAGGAGACTGACATGATGATTAATTGTAATAAAACAAATTATAATTAACGTAAATGATTAATAATTAATTTTTAAACTAGTCGTTAATTTGTAGTGTGTTGAACGTTTTATGTAAATTAAGATTTACATTAGTACCTGTTATGTTTGCTTATTTTCGGAACATTTTGTGGAATAGCTTTTGTGACATATAACTAAACAGCAGCTAAAACACTTATTGGACAAGTAGATTATTGAATAATATAACTATTGTATCTTGTAATCACAAACAAACACTTGTTACTTCGAATTAACGATTCAATGAAACGATACTACATTTTCCATGAACTAATCTATAAGTGTATGTACAATTAAATGTGTATTTTCTTATCGTATTAATAAGAATATTTTGGGTACACACTGTAAACTTTTATATTTTCAAATGACATGATGACAAATTGCTTATTGTATATCTTCGTTGTGATTATCTGGTGTAATATGAATTCAAATATATTTAAGAATGTAATTTAAAGATTTAAAGCATTAAGTAGGGATCTTGTCAAGAGATGGCTGAGCAGTTGCGTTTTTAGGAATTATACAGAATTATATTCAAACGTGTGATCTTCAGTAGAAGGAGAACTGTCGTTGGACCAGTTTGTGCATGACGGTTGACGCGCGATGAGGTGTTTTATGAAGTGGTATCGTGTTTAGTGATGTTTATTGGATTTATCGAAGTGTTTTCGTTGTGAAATGGATTAAAGTGTTTAATAAGGAATAAGGAAAAGTCTAGATACAGAAGATAAGTGTTAATTTGTGTGTTTTGTGCGTGTCGAACCAATTTCCTGTAAACATTATTCATTAAAACGATAATATTGAGTCATGTCATGACAAATGCCTTCCATCCGAGCCATGCTTCATCCAGCTTCATCAAATTAAAGAACACAGATGCTTCGTATAATTTGTTTACACCCTCAGCAAAAGATAAAGGTAAGTCTTTTTATAAATAATCCTATTCTTTTTGCTTTAAATTGTTATATAAACACACAAAAATATAATATAATTTCGGTGCAAATATCGGTAATGTTCATGGTGGTTCCTTATAAGATTCTCGATTGGTTCGCATGGATACAATGGCCTTACTAGGAACATTCACAAATAATGAATATATAAATACATACAGTTGTTATAGTTATATTATAATTTTATGGATTACTAGCAGATTCCGACGTGCGTTGCTACCTTATTTCGTTTTTTTCTTCTTCCAAAGTTTTTAAACTTTGTTAATTGTTATTAAATGGCAAATCGTTCAAAAGTACTACTGCTTTACTTTATTAGTACGTCTTCGTACTATATTTACAATTGGTGATATTGCAGGCCTATCTTTGATTTAAGTTGCAAATGACATTCAGTGGTAATTTATTTTGGTCCAGCGATTTTAAGAATTTTCTTGAATAATTGGACGGTTTCGTTCTTGATTTATTACCGCGTCGATCGATTTGTATTTTGTTTGCTTGTGTCAGTTACCTCGTGTCACCTTGTTGGGCACACCACGAAACTAGTTTACTCGTACTACTACGGTTGGAACGTAATTTTATCAAACAATGTTACCAATAACAAATAAAAATAATTGAATGTCTTTGCATTGATAAGATACCATGCCAAGGTTTGTAACTTACAATAACCGCATTTCAGCTGAAATATATAAACAAATAAACAAATAAAACGTTTATTAAAATTAAAATTACGTCAAATAGACAAATATGTTACTAAACGAACATCAAACAATAAAACTAGTAACAATGTATATTTTAATTTATTGTTGTGGTCAAATCCACACTCTTTGTTTTCCGAGAAATTACTGGCATGTTGAAAGACGTCGATTGCATTTTCCTGATTTGATTGAAGTTGCTCGCAGTAAGTCACAACCACAACAGTAAAACCACAAATAATTTATTTAACATTAAACATTAACTAGTTTTGGGTGATAAACTCCAATCGGAATATCATTATGTTAAAACCGAAGTAATTGATTGTCCCGATTTAAAACAGGAACCATTCAAGTTGTCAAAATCAGGTACATAACCAAACTTTTACTTTGCACTTTACCTAACCTAACAACACAAAAATTAAAGGTTTCACTGGCAGTACTCGAGTTCTTGATATTGGAAGTTTAGGAAATATTATTCCTTATCACAATGCAAACAAAAGTTATTCTTTGGTAGACCTCATGTCTTTTGCTGAATTAAACTCAGCGTTTGCTTTCGGCGCAGGCGCGGGACCATTCAAACAACTTGGATTTAATTCAGAAGTATGATACTCGTACTATATTTTAGAAGAAATTAAATTGTTAATTTACAGGGTGTTTATAATTTTTACGTCAAAAACTGCACTTTGCACCAACATTCTATTTCTGTACGAGATTTAACAAACGGAACAAATGGTTATAAATTAATTTATTTGGATGATAGTGATTCTGATTTAGGATTACTAGGAAATTTGTTTGCCTCCAAAGGATTACCAGGAAAAGTAATCAACATAACCTTAAAATTTAAAAAAATTACTAAGGTTATGTTTAACCTTAAATTTTGGTATTTTAGGTAGTTAGACTACACGTTAAACAACGCAAACAAAACAAAAACGAAGTGATATCAAACGCAATCCGTCGTATATTGCATCAACATTACGGTAAAGATAATCCAATAGGTTTAGGATTAATCGGTTTGTTTCGTAAAGGTATAGCCCGTACTTCTGTAATGCCAGGTTTTATCTCACAAGCAGTGCCAGTATTTGCAAACTGGACGCATTATTTCCAAACTCCTGCTCCGTTTGTAATGTTAGGAACGATTGTAACTGAAGATCAAGTAAGTGTACCAAAACCTAACCTAAACTAACGTAAAACAAATGAGACATAACCTTAAAATATGATTCTAACCTAAATACAGGGTTTAAACTTGTACACACCACATGTCCACTTCAAAAACGAAGCAGCCCAACATGGCGGCCATTTCATCACGGACCTACCCTCCGAAATCGTCGAATACGACATATTATTAAACACAGGCGAATATATCTACAGGGTGGATCAACCTGCAAAATTTTACAATTACAATTAATCGTTGCACAAATATTTTATAAACATATATTCAATAATTACGTACACTAAAAAGGATTTTTACAAAAACAAACATTAGTAATCAGTGATAATTAACGGTGCTTGAAAATACAAATAAATTAAGCACCACTGAGCAAAATATTACAATAAAAAATTAAAATCATAAAAACAATTTAAGGTTAAGTTAATTTAAGCCAAAATTTGTACGACTGTTTTGAATAAAAACAAAACACAAACAACTTGGAGAGATAGTTGTTTACGTTTTGTGACGTCACAACAAAACAAACGAGCGTTGCTCATAACGGAGAGCTTTACAAACAACGCAATTGTTTACAAAGTTTTGTTTCAATTGTCAATAAAGAAAGTTGAAGTGTTCCACTCCTTCAACCAAACTTGTTTTGACAATTTTACAGTTAAGACGAATCGTTATAAATAATAATGTCGTACAACAAAGCGTTACAAACTAGATAAAATTTAAATATACACATAATTAAAATATGCAAATCGTTGCATCCCGTGTGCTTGTGCATCGCGCCAGAAAAATATCCCCAATATACAAATACGTTCGATTCATGTACAAAATGTTACAATTTTACAATCGCTAAAACAATCTATGGCTAAATCTATAAGAAAAACAAACATTTGTCAAGACATAAATACGCTCGCTCCTGCATAACATTTCGTTCAATTTCAACAATAACCATGCGTTGATTATTATTTCTCTTCATAACTAATAACTATTGGAATGATACGCCCTGTATGGCGTTAATATCTTTTGTTTCTTTCGTTTATTAAGTTTGGTTAAGTTTTGCTTCTCAACTTGAAAACTTCAACAACAGATGGCGGTTGTTTTTAGTGGTTAAATAGGCGGAGGTGGTCCGTTGTGATGCAGAGACGGTTGCAAACTATTGGCAAACGAGTTGACCAACGAGCAACTAAAATCATCTTCGGAAAACGGCACCAATGCAGCCGCGCCCAATAGCAGCAGCATCACCGCCTGGAAAGGCATAGAGGCGCGTACGACACGCCCCAAAAATGTATAACCTCGCCGTAACACAGACACGTCAAACTCATCCGAATGCGTATTCCTATAAAAACAAGATTTACATTACTACACAGTGTTTTTAAGGTTAACTTTTAAGTTATGATAGGTTAAGTTAGGTTATGTTAGGTTTAGATAGGTTAAAATTGTGGTTATGTTGATGAATGATGTTTAACGATGGTTAATGCAGTTTTCGACACACACATTGTTGATTTTGATGTTAAATCTCGGCTGTAAACAATTAGTGCTCACTAAAGTTAGTGTTTTATACGTTTAACAAACAAAAAATCAAAAAAATAAGCTTTGCAATGATGTTTCAACCTACAAAGTGATATTGGTGGTGTGAATATTGATCGATAGAAACAATAAGAAAAATATTTACGTGATTGCCTTGTTGCCATTCGCGTTGGATGGGCCTGGCAGGGCTTCTTGGTGGGCGGCGAGCTGTCCAGAAACGCAAACAAAGGTGAAATTGTGCTTAAATAACTAACAACAACGGTACAAGGGTTTTACAACAACAACAACAATCTGAATCAAAACGTAATCATAAACAGGATAACATTCCTTGTCAAATACCAAAAGAAAAAAACTAAACAAATAAATTAAATTTTTTCGAAAAAATTCAAAATCTACTAATATATACGACTAGCATCGTTTCTGCGTTCGTTTTGTTCGTTAAGATCATAATAAAAGTAAAAAAATTTTCGTTTTTACAAAATGTGGCATCGATTGGTTAAACTTACGTCTTGACTTAGATTGATTGGCCCAGAGCCGACGCGCGTTCGCAAAATTTCGCTCGCGTCTCTCCCGATCACGCCCGCAAGTTTCACAATGTAGATGGAGGTGAGGCGCACAAGCGACTGCAGCTTAAGTCGCAACTCGGTGAGTCGGGAGCAAATGCCCGACGAACCAGCGGGCGCGTCTTCGGCACGCAACAATTGATTCGCCGTCTCTTGCAAACTCATCACACGCGGCTCGCAACGTTCGAGATCGCTTTTAAATTCGAGAAATTGCATTAGTTTGGCGTCGATTGCTTCAGCTGGCGCAGTCAGGTCGACGGGTTCAGAGGCACGAATCTTTTGCTCTTCGGCATCCAACCAGACACACAATTCAGTGACGGTATTGTGGAATTGGTTATTCTACAAACAAAAACCACAAACGATTAGGTCATGTTTGTGGTTATGATCTAGGTTATGGTTTAAGGTTATGTTTGAGGTTATGTACTTACAGCCATCAAAGCATGCTGTAAACAGTTCTGCCACTCAGATGCTTTCTTGCACACAATTTCCCAGCGCTTGTTGTCGTCGTCCAAGTGTTGTCGCAACTTATCCGCTCGTTCTGTATCTTCAGTATGGTCAGCCAAATGGGTTCCGACAATGTTCAACGATCGCACAATACTCTTATGGCTGTCTAGGTCCAGCACAAACTCCAAATGGTCTTGGATAATGTCCTCTAGCTGTTCAAAGTTTGACGGAGGTGATTTTTGAGTTTTCTGTGTTCCTTCCGCAACTTGCAACCATTGCTCCAATCGCCAAAGATCGTTTTCCAATTGGGCCCAGTTGCGTTTCGTGCACAGTGGACACAAGAGTCTTCCAGCCTCACTAAACATACAACACACCAACAATAAACATTTGCCCCAAACAAAACAAATATTCCAAAAAACAAAAACAAAAGAAAACTTACTGTTCACACAAAAAGTTATACGCATCAAAGGTAGACCTAAGACAGAATTAGTAGAAAATTAGTTTAAACACTCAAAAACATTATTAAATTAGTACTAAATGCATCATCCAATGTCCAAATCAATAAATACCTCAATTCTCGAATTTTCTGCTCCTTAGTTTTGGCTTGTCCCAACAATGTTTGGTACTTTTGCGTCAAATCCTTAACGCGACCAGTGCAAGCTTCCTCCTCGGTGGCGCTGCAGTCGTTAATCAGCGTCTCACAAAGATGGTTGATGAGTTCCACCGACGATTCGCAACTGGCCGTTTGTCGCGCAATCTTCTTCCCCGTGGTGTGCAATTCGGGCGATCCCTGCTTAGGAATCTGCGCCAAGACCATATCATCCAGTTTCTCAATATGTTTCTCGCACTCGTCCAAAGCGCCATAAATCTCCATGAGATACGCATCCTTGGCACTCAGTGACGTCATGCGTTGTAAATGTTTCGGCAGCGTATCCACCTGAACACCCGCATCAGTTTCAAACTTCAACGTTTCCACCTGCACAGCAGACTCTTCGCGTCTCAATCGATCCGTTTGCGATTTAATCTGCTTGTGCAAATCCATCTTTACCGTCGATATTCTAGTTTGAATGTCCTTCCACAACAATTGGTACTCGTCAATCATGATCTGGACTTTGGAGATTTCTTCTTTGGACTCTTTAGGCTTCACGTTTTCTTTGCTCAGCGTTATTTCCATAATCTTCAAACCCAACTCGTCGGCATCTTGAAGCGTTTGCGTGTATGTCGCGAGTTCGTCTTCGATTTGCTTGAAAACAAAACATACCAAATGAAAACAAACGAAAACAAACATAAACAATGAATATCCGGTTAGTAGGCATTTGTTTTTTTAGGTATTTATGAATACTAAGATTATATATAAATTGTAGAAATAAAACTTACTTGCAATAGAGTTAGTTTATCACTGCCACTCTGTTCAGAGTCGCGCGCCAAATGCTGGAGTTCCGTAAGTCGCGCATCAGTCTTCGCCAGGCCTACAAGGGCGCTGCCCTGAACGTCTCGGAATTCCTTGTAAATACCGAGGTCGTCGGCGCGTGCTCGCAATGCGCCCCATCTGCTCAGCAGCGTTCTAACTTTAGCCGTCAAGCGTTGGATATTTTCAGGCTCCGCACCGCTCGTCTTCACCAGCCTGGCATAAGTCTGCTCCATTCGCTCTCTGGCCCCCTCCCGCCCGCCAATTTCCTTCCTAACTCGCTCTAGCCGCTCAACTTTTTCGTTCATTTTCCCCCTAAACGCCTCCACTTCATCTAGTTTCTTTTCCTGCTGACCTACCCACTTCACATGCTCGTCGTACAGCGCAAACAATTCCTGCAGCATCTTCCAAATCACCACCACGGCATGCTTGCGCTCCGACGCCAAGCCACACACATGCTTCCAACGCTTCTCCAGATTCTTAATCGCCAAGCTCAACGTGTCGGTAGCAAAGCTCGTCTTCCAAACGTCGGCATCATTCAGCAACATTTCACACAAATTTAAAACCTCCCCAATCTTCCCGCTCTCCTTCTGAATGCTCTTCTTCAGTTTGTCATTATCGGCAATCAATAAATCATACGACTTTTTATCAGCTTCCAAAAACTCGACGGGTTTCAAATGTTCCTGCTCCATGCCGGTCAACCATATACGAATCTCGGCAATCTGTTGCTCCAAACTGGTCAAGGTCCTCAACATTTCCTGCAATTTACCACTGCGGGATTTCATCAATGTACTCAACCGATTCCAGCGCTCCTGCACTTCATCAGTGCGCACCTGCAGGTTCTGCTTGGCCACCACATCACTGTATTCATCACCGCACGCATTCACCAACTCATTGCCAGTTGTCAACAGCCACTGATATTCGCGCTCCTTCAGAGTCATCTCGGCATGCAATTCAGTCTCCAGTTTTCTGATAATCTCCTCTGGATCAGCAAACGGCCCATAGGTTTCCGTTTCAGATTCAATCCGTTTCTCCAGTTCTTTCGCCCAATCAACAAACCTCGTCTGGCGCGTTTCAAACAAACTCCTCAGACTCGTCTTTTCCTCCAATTGCATAATCAACTTTTTAATCTCATGCTCCAAATCCTTCTTCTGGTGCCACAACAACCAAACGCGTTGACTGATGGTCTTCATATCAACCGGACTGAAACATTCCTTCAGCTGTTCTTTAATCACATCCAACTCCTCCAAATCCTTAGTGACACTTTCCAGCTTAGACCTTGTCCGTTTCAGGTTATCCAAACGATTATTGATTCCATAATTGGTACTGGGAATCTCCTGCGCAATCACATTCTGAATCTCATCAAACGTCTTCTGGATACTACACACCTGCCCCTCGTACGACTTATGCTGATTGGCGATACGCTCCAGGAAAGTCTTCCAACTCTCCATGGCTGCCTTAAGACTAGAGATACGTTGGTTCAAAGCCGCATGCTCCATCCGGATAGAAGTGGCAAACGCATCATCACAAAATGTAAAAATCTTCTTCTGCTGCCCTTGCAAATTATTCAATTGCTCCTCACCCTGCGCCATGCGCCCAATCAGGCTTTCAATCTGCGCCAACAGCTTAGGCAACCGAATCACATGAATATACTTCAACTGCAACCGTTCGCGTTCCTTCTCCATCTCCTTCAGCCAGGCGAGGGTCAGCGCTTGATCGTTGGTATACTGCTTCCACGTTTGCAAGCGATCATCAACTTCATTATATCGATCCATAATCTTCGACAGAGTCTCATTGTGTAAGTTAGTAAGCGTATTAAACTGCTCCATGACGCTAGGCTCGACGCCTGCAATTTGTTGCTGAGGCATGAGGACCTTCTGTTGGGTGGCAAGTAAATTCTGATGGATTTGACACAAATGCTGGTGTTCCGATAAACTGTGCACATCACTAGGTATGGTACCCGATAAAAATTGTTGCACATGGAGGATATATTCCTTCCACAAGCGAAGAGCAGCAGCACCATCTTCGTTCTTGACTAGCCGAGTACTTAACCGATGGTATTGCTGGAACGTTTCACGGAATACCGTCTGCCACAATTCGAGAATTTCTAATATCGACGTCTCCGTCGTTTCCGTAGTTATCGAATCTTCATAGAGAGTCTTATCGTGAATGTCTTGTATCTGGTTTTCCGCCTTGCCGAGATAAATAAGATGCTGACGGAGGTTTTGTAGCTTTTCATCACAGTCAGGATCGGAGCCATTTTGAAGATCGTTTACACTCTATAAATATAATCAAGACAAAGAAGTTTAGTAATTAATTTCAAGAGGTTTAATGATAAAGTCATGTGGGTACCTTCTGGATGGAATTCAACGCAGTTTTCGTTCCATTAATCTGGTTCTTGGTGAGATCGCGTTGCGCCGCTTGGTTCTCGGCCACATTGGCCAAAATGGTGAGCGACTCCTTGACATCGACGAGCTTGCGGCCGAGCGCGTCGACCTCGCCGCCCAACAACGCGTCCGCGTCCAGGCCGACGTCTGCCGCAATATCTGACACCAGCTGCCGAAGTTCTGCCAGTCGCTTTGTATGCTCGGCTAGAGTTTCTTCGCAAACCTTGAAAATAAAAAAAGAAATCAAGATAAAAAAAATCGCAACACTTACGTCAACATTGACAAACAAACAACATTGGCATAAATCATTAAATTCAAATCTCCATTTAGTATATTGGGTTGCCTAACAATAAAAAGCTTACGAGTGAGGTTATGAGGTATATTGCGGCAAAAAAACAACCAAAACAAAATTAAAAAGCGTTTAATGTATTTCCGCTGTTAATGAAAACAACGAATACGTAGAAAATGAAAATGGACGCGCCGAAAACAGCCATTAACCTTGAACCGTTGTGTGCGGCTTAATGTGTCGACATAAATATATTTATAAAATGTGCGAGAAATCGCACCTCCGCCGACCCAATTCAATTAGTTTCGTTTAGTTTCGATTTTGGGATTGGGATTGGGAACGCACGCGTGTACCAACATTTTGAACCGCCGCCAAACCCAAACACCTAAACCATAATCATTAGGTTCAAGTTAAACGAACACAAATTCGCCTACTGGTTCGGCATATCAACCGAAATTGAAATATCGAAAACACGCAACCATGCCATGGTCTACACTCGAGTACAAATAAAACGATCAGCGGAAATCAACGATGTAAGCACTAATCACATTTCCAACCAAATTGGACGCAACCAAAAACCTCAACCATCGTTCGCTTGTTTCAAACTTTCGCAATCGCAGACATTTTATGAATTAAACGCCGGAAATTAAACAAACTACACCACATTAAACATTTTCTTTACTAATTTTTTTACTTTAAACTTGCAACTCTTCAAATTACAAACAATACCATTAATCTACAAACAAAATACCTTGAATTCTTCCCTCTCCCACATGTTGTATCATCACAGATAATTCCAATCGCGATTATTTAACAATTAACACCCACAACCAGCACGTGCGCGCTAATTGTCTAGCCCGACACGCACAACACGCACACACTCCAACAACAAACAACGAATGACACCATTCTATTCCATCATGCCATTCATAAACAACAACGCGGCAGGATCGCGCGCCGCAGGAATAATAGGGTCACGCACATTTCGCTTGTGTCTGATTCGGGGCACGCGCGGCGGCGGTACGCAACTGAAAACATTTTGAGCCGCGTTCACATCTCCGCCAACGTTAAATTACTCATTTCACTTCGTTTGCAATTGGCACTACATTTTCCACTTCGTTTCAAACACACACACACACACACGATCTATTTTAAAACCCTCGCGCCGCCGGCCCCCAAACAAAAATTCAATTCATTCAATTCGACATATCGACGGCACAAAATGTGGAATTTCATATAAACACCAATGATATTTTCAGTACATTCGGTTTAGATTAACGAACATTGCACTAAACAAGCCACCAAACTTAAAGACAGACGCACCCTCCCTGCGTCTATTCGATCTCACTGCGTATTGTTTTGAGCTTCCAATTTAAGCCCCGACATTAAAAAAATACAAGCGTGTTGTGTTGTCGCCCACGCGTGAGGGCAAACTACCAAGTCTCGGGAAGGGCATCGATCTTATACGTACAGAGATAAAGCGGGGGATGAACACCCTCCACCATCCAGCTGTAAATGTTGTGCGCTTCCTAGTCACGCACCACGTGCGCATACACAACCAACCTTTTATCTATTGACTGTAATTTACTAAAATACAAAATAACTAGTTTAAGACGAGATTAAGGGGTAAAACCACTCTCGAATTTTTTACTTCTTCTGCGCAAAATTAAAAATTTAAAATTGCAAGTACCGCCATCTAACGCGCCAATTTACGTATTCCACTAAATTAAACCTAGTAGTAATTAGCTTGTAACTTATATTATAACGCTGACATTTCATTTATGGCTTCATTACAATCTAGCGCACTCGACATTTGTTCAAACAGAAATATGCGCGCTCCATTTCCGTATAAATCCACACCAGCCGCGCGTTGCAAAGTTTGCAATTTACACAATCAAAACAATAAATGACTTCATTACGGCCGAGTCCGATGCATGCATGCCTAGACATTAATTCATTCGCGTTTTTGCGCACAAACAACACCGATTTGCATCTCGTAATTGTACACCACTTTACTTACTTACAATCCTCCGCCGCTGCTTTTTGCCAAGCGAAACCAACAACCGAATAATAACAATCGATAAACGACGACGCGCAACACAAAACTTTAATAATCACCAAACAAACAAACAAATATGTAACACGCACACACATAGAGAAAACTTGTAATAAACGCGAAAATGTTGCGCTTCGGTAAAGTTTGGGGAATGCGCGTTGTTCGCCGACGTAATTATAAATTCAAATGCCGGCGGCAGACTTAAATTTCGGCCGCAGAGAAACAACATTGTCGATTTTGATTTTTTAGTTTTACCTCTCAAAGTGAAAATGCAAATAAGCAATTATGACGGCTTCGGAGATGCTTCAACAAAATTTTATTTTTAGCACCGCACCACTTCCTATATCTGCTTCACTTCTTTGCACACACGCACCACATTTTCAATCATCAACAAGCGATGGAAATAGATTCTACTTACTGGTAACGCTGCAAGACTTAAGTGCAGTTTGAAATTAACGCAAGTAAAAACCAAACAAAACGTTGAAACACAAAAAAGAAACGAAACGATGTACAAGCAAAATTTCCAGAGTTAAAAGTTTAAACCGCCACAACGCAAAACCAGTCACAGACTGTTACTTTATTATACCCACAGATTTAAATGTTATCACCAAGTTTCTTATCACACCACCACCACAAACACACACTGTGTTGTCGGTGTTTGGTTTTGGCATTGTAACCGAATGAAACATCCGCAATTTTATCTCGAAATATTAAAAAAAATTCAAAAGTTTGTTTAGTTTCCCAAACAAAATATTGACCAAGTTGTAAAATTTAAACATTCGCTCACCTTGACTTGCTTGACAACCTCCTCGGGCTGTTGAAGATCGCTGACACTCTCGATGCTGGCGTCGATCCATTCGCGCACCACATCCGAAGCGTCTCGATAGCGTCGCCACAAGCCGGCAGCGTGCTGGTACTTGTCGCACAGCTGCTTAAGGTTGGCGCACGTGTCCTCCCAGGCGGTGCACGCTTCAGCAACTGCCGCCTCCACCTTGGCCGCCACCTCAGCGTCGCAGTCGGCCGCCAACGGTTCCGCGATCGATTTCAGTTCGTCGATCAGCGTCTCGCGTCGCACCAAATCACCAGACACGCTCTAAACAACAACAACAACAAAAACAAAATGTAAACAACCAGCCAAAAAAAAACAAAAGTCTTAAATCCTAATCTTTTAATCTTTTAATCCCTCAATCGTTAGTATTAACACTAATCGCTCAATAAACGACGTTATCGTTAAACAACAATGTCAAACAACCAACGAACGGTATTGAACAACTCACTGGACAATGCACAACGCAACACAACAACAAACTCGTTATGGCACGTTATGACTCGTTATGACTCGTCATAGATACCCAAAGTCGAAAGCAGGCATAAATTTGTTGCTCAAATAACACAAACGTGCAATATTATTCATTTCGTCGTTGTGAATTATGTAAATTCGTTATCACCGTTAAATGTGGGCAATGACATCATCGATATTCATACGGCACACAAACATTTACTCAAAACAAACGAATTTAACCGGTTTAAATGATGTCATAACAAAACATAACCTAATTTCTAGTCTGTTAGTACCTAAAAAACAAAACACTAACCTCTAAACGTTCGGTGGCTTTCCTCAATCGTTCATAATCGACAGCGCCTTGAACAGTGAGCAACTCCATCATAAAGTCAGCCTCTTGCACACTATGCTGCACCAACTCCAATTGACGTTCAAAGCGTTGCCATAGCGCCATTCGAGATCGTAGCAACGCCAACAGTTGTCCGCATCGCTTCTCCAACGCTGTATGGTTATCAATCAATCCGGATATTTCCCGCTCAACCGCAATAGGAGATACGGAAACCTTCAACCTCATCGGCAACGTGTGCAACAGTTGTCTCAACCCCATCAAATCCTGCCACAGAGTCACCAACTCCTCCCCCATTTCGTAACATTGATTCACAGCCTTCTCCACACTCTCACTGCCCATCTTCTCCGCAGATTCCGCTTGATCCAACACATCCTTGATACGATTATGATGCTTTTTAACGCGTTCCAGGCCGCGTTGAATGTTCTGTAGACGTTCCTTCAACAATTTCCCACCTTCCAACTCCTCCGAGACTTGCATCTCCAACCGCTTACTCAGCGCCAACAATTTCCCAACCTTCTCCGACTCGGTGGCATTCAACAAGCCCAATTTTCCCAGTTCATTTTCAATCGCTTCAATGCGCTTGGACATAATCTGTAATCGTTCCACATACAGATCCAACTCATCTTCGTTCTTAATGACGCCACCAAGTTGATCGATACTACTCTTCAATTCCAGCAACTCTTGCTCCAGAATCGTTAGTTTCTCATTGGTGGGCACATCGGAAGCCGATATCGATTCCATAATCGTATTCTGTATATCATAAATCCTGCTGGACACTTTCCCCCATTGATTTTGCAGCACGGTGAAAAATTGCCGCTGCATACTCTCATCGGCCACGGGAACAATCTGCATTGATCTATCCAGTTGGTTAGCCGCATTGAGGCGTAGCGCATTGTTCACTTCATGCTGAGCCTTCAATTCCTATTTCAACCATAATCATAATCAATAAACTAGCGTGACGTAGAGTAATTTAATTTAAAGCAGTATTAACAAAATTAAAAAGAAAAAACAAAAACTCACCCAAAACTGACGCATGTTGCTAGGAGCGGCACCCGACGTCAGATTGATGGTGCCCAATTCACGTTCGGCGTCCTTGAGCCAATACTCCAACTTATCACTTAGAATATTATACGTTCCCCATGTGTCACGGAACGCCATCAAACGCTTCAAATTATTATTAACATCATCCTGCAATCGTTGGATCATCTCCAATGACTCCGTATACGTCTGTTCCAGGGAGACACAATTAACCAATTCCTGCAACTTGGTCGCCATGTTGTTCAAATGCATCAACTTGGCATGATGTTGTGCAATATCCAAAGATAGCGACTGATACAAATTGATGTATTGATCGTAATCAGCCGATGTAACATTGTTCAAGTTGGGCACTCGTTGTTGAGCCACTTGCAACCATTTCTGTTCGTCCTTCATACCTTGGTCCAAAATAGCCCATCTGGAAGCGGCCAACGTCATCTGCTGGAATCTGCCTGTAGCCTGATCCTGTAGAATCGTACTCGCACGCCGATACAGGTCCTGATGCAATGGCAAATGTTGATTTCTAGTATCATCGTCCAAGTTTTCCTCCAAAGATTCCAAAATGCTTCGACAACTACTCAAAGACCCAAAGAACTTCCGATGGTTTTGTATTTCATCCTGCAAATGATCTAAATTCTGCACATTGATAGGACTGATGACCAAAGATTCGGCAATTTCCACAATGTGGCCGAAATCCTTCAAAGTCTGCTCGTATTCATCAGCCAACGCCAAATGTTGGATAACCTTCTCCCGCTCGTGTTCAATTCTACGTTGAAGTTGTCTGGCCGTTTCACCATTAGTATACACCTCCTGGGGGATGTTTTTCCCAGGGTAGTGATGCGTCAAACTACGCGCAACCTGTTTAAGTTTATGCGCTTGCTGAAGATTCGCCTTGTTCGCAGCATCGATATCTTCCAACAAATTGAATTTGCTTTGTGGTGACGCATCCAATGCTTGCAATTCATCTAAATTCTTATTGACATTTATCGCACTATCATTGATAGCATCAACCCCAGTGATAAACTCTTCCCATTTATTTAAATCCTCCGCAGCTTGCTGTTTATGTTCATCGGTAACATCCTGAATCTCCGATAGTTTCTCCTGCAACGACACGATAAACTGAACCAATCGTTCCCGATCCTGTTCATTACACACATCCTTAGTCCTGTTCAGAGTCCCCTCAAGTTCAGAAATTGATGCCTTTATATTGACAATCTCATCATTCAAATTGGTAAACTCTTCCAGTTTTTCTTTAGATGGTCCATCAGGTGCCTTTTGCCTTTGAAGATAAATCCTATACTCAATCGTCTCCAACCAGGTGGTGATCGTTTCAATAGTTGTAATGACAGTTTCTTCAATAACCACTGGATCCTTTCTAGCCACAGCATTCTTCAATTTGTTCAAATTATCCTGCACATCGTTATTTTTCTGCAGTATCGACTCATCTGTAACCACTTCATTCAACGTAGCCAGATACAAAATGTTACTCAAGTGCGTGGTGCTCTTCGCATTCTGCAAGTTCTTCTTCTTCACCAAAGCCATCGCTTGGTTCCACTTAATGTCAACTTCCTGTGGTGGTGGTGTACGTTTTTCTTGATCAATCAATTGTTGTGATGGGGATTGTCCCTTTTTAACGGGCGTATCCATCCAGACCGGTTCATAACTAGTACTGGGTGGAGATAACGGAGTGTGGGTAGCACCATCTGGACTGAAAGGAGTGTCACCAACAGTAGCAGGTGACATTACTTCCTCAATAGTGACAGATGTGGCGTATTTTCCTTTTTGTTTGCGTTTTTTGGGTTCTAGCACATCTTTTAGATTTTGATCTGGATCTATCGGAGATGAATCGGTGGAAGTTGGAGAAGGAGTAGTAGTAACTTGCTCTGGTACATCCAAACTGGTCGGGGGTTGAATATGTGTGGTAACTTGCACGTCCGCTACAATATCCGGACTTGATTGTGATAATTCAGTAGTGATCACCGTGGTTTTGATATTTATAGGTTGACCATCTGCAGTTACCAGCTCCCTTGTAGATGTCTGAATAACTTCAGGTTCAGAAACAATGTCAGAAGTTTTCGGATCTGACTCAGTTGGTGATGGTAAATCATCAGGTTGTTTACCACCCTTCTTTTTACGGTTACGTTTCTTTTTACCTTTGGTGTCTTTGTCGTCTTCAGATGGTTGTTCTACTTCCTCCGCTACAACAGTCTTAGTTACATCTGTAGGAGACTTAACTGATGTTTTGTTTATCTCTGTAGTTAAGTTGGAGTCTTCCAAAGTCTTGTTATCTTCAGGTATTTTATTATCATCAGCAGGAGAAGAGATTTTATCTTCAGGGAACATCGTTTTATACTCTTCAGGAACAATTACTTCCTGCACAGGAATTTCTCCATCCTTCTCTTCAATTGTTTCTTCAGGAATCTTTATCGGTTGTTCCAAAATCTTATTTTGATCTGAATGGGATTGATATTCTTGGTTAAGATCGGGTTTAGAATCCGGTTTACTTTCCTTTTGTATTTTTTCCTCTTCGATGGTCTTGATTTCGTCTACTGGCATATCTTCTTTAGAAATCTTGATTGTATCTCCAAAGACTTCCATTTTATCTTGAGGAGTTTTGATATCTTCATCAACCATCGCAACTTCTTCTTCAGGAGCCTTAATTACATCCTCAGGTGTCTGCTGTTCCCCACCCACATTAACAACGTCCTTCGATTCTTCTTTAGTAAAGTCTTCCCTTTGAACAATTTCCCAATCATCAGACTTTTCCAAATCCACATCTAAAGAATCTCCAGCTGCCAATTTATCACTAATCCCAGACTTAGACCCCTTCTTCTTATTTTTCTTCTTTTTACCTTTTCCAATTTTGTCTTCATCAGTTGGTTGTTCAACAACAACATCTTCTACAATCATTTTCTTCTCATCCTCAGGTGTCGTAGCGAGTGAATCACTATCATGTGGTCCTTTAATGTCACCACCTGCATTCTTATCCACTTCATCCAAAGCTATGTGTTGTTGTTTTGCCTTATTCTTTTTATTTTTCTTCTTCTTACCCTTAGAATCTCTTGTATCTTTTACATCTACCTCCTCGTCCCCAGAAGTCTCAATTTTAATATTGATATTAACATCGATTTGGGTTTCCGGAGAAGATACGATTCCATCATCTGGAGAACCTTGCATTCTTTCACTTTCAAGCAAAGCTAGGTTGGCCGTTTTTGGATCAACTCTAACCTTTTTAGGAGCTTTGGTTGATGATTTTGTTGTTTTAGTCATTTGTTCTTCAACGGGCTCAGGCTCATCCAGATCCGTAACCATAGCCGTAATTGGTTTTTCAGTTACCATGACATTAACTTCGTGTCTGGTTTCAGTAGCTGGAGATGAGGACCGAGATCCTCTTTTAGTAACTTCGGCATACAAATCTTTAGGATCCAGATAACCTTGGTTTTCAGATACGGCAGCAAACTGATCACCAGTTGGCATATCAGGCAACTCATGAGCAACATTAGAAGCTGGTTGTTTCGGATACTTCTTTCTATTGCGCTTCTTTTTCGACTTTTGTGGTCCTCTTTGAGCATCCAAAAAGTCTTCATTATCATCATCTGGACTTGATGGCGACTTTCCTCCCAACTCTTCTTGTATTCCTGCATCTCTTGGAGTTACTGCTTCAGTTGTTTCTGTTGTATCAGTATCGGAAGGCATCTGAATAGAGGTTTGAATAAGGACCTCATACTCAGTAGATGATGACACATCAGGACTCTTAGAAATATTATCCAGAATGGGTACAACAGGAACTAAAGGTGCAGGCGATTTAGTAACAGGAATAACAGTTATTTCTTCTTTGATGACAGCTTCAGGATAAGGAATAGATGTTTGCGTCTCGGCAAAGTCATACTCTGCAGGCGGTGCCGATGGCAGCGGTGAAGTTTGCACGGACTGCAAACCCACATCTGGTGTAACTGCAGGTGTAACTTGCGTTTCCTGGCTTGTCATTTGTACTTCCACTTTTTCAGGTGTTTTGGTTTCACTAATCTGCAATTCTTCAATAGTTTGAATAGCAGATTCAATACGAGGAACATCAACAGTTTGAACAGCTTCTTCGGTAATCTCCACACTATCTTTGGTGGTAGGTATCTCAGGAGTAGGTTGTCTGGATGTTTGAACAACAACCTCCATCGTTTCCAATGGACTGGTCTGCGTAACCATTTCCGTTGATTCTACAGTAACCTGAGTTGGTTGTATAGGTTCTTCAGATATCTGTGTTTGAATTGCCATTTCAGAAACTTCTTGCACTGGTTCAGGTGATGTTTGAACCGAAATGACCTCAGTCGCTATTTTGGTAACAACACTAGTAACAGGTTGAAGGGCTTCTTCGGCAGGAATTGGTGAAGTTTGAGCAATATTTTCTTGAGTTATTAAAGTCTCAACAACAGGAACTTGTGATACAACACCAAATTCGACTTCGCGTATGGTTTCTTCGTTATCTGGTGTAACCACAGACTCTTCCAAGATTTTAACAGTTCCTACATCAGATGGACTAGACATACTTTTGTACGAATCATGAGGAGATGTAATCTGACTAACTACAGCTTCCTGCAGACGAGCTTCAGTATCTTCGGTATCTTTCGCTTCTTCAGTTTCGGATTTAGCGTCTTTCTGCTCTTTATCCCTATCTCCCTTTGTCTTTTTACCTTTTTTGTCCTTCTTACGTTTCTTAAGTTCTTCTGGTTTTTTAGGTGTTTCAATAACCTCATCATCGGTAAACTGAATAGAATCGCCGACAACGGAAGATTCATAACTAGAAACCGGTACATTAGATTCCTCCGCTGCCTCTTCCGGTTTCAGTTTCTGCTTGCGCTTCTTACGTTTCTTCTTCTTTTTATCCACATCATCATCGTCGGCTAGACTCTCATCCACTGTGGTTTTATCCGCTTCGTAACCAGACTTACTAGCAAAGTCATCCGGATCCTGTTCAGACGTGTCGAAAATTTCCATGGTAGGCTTCGGTGATTCTTCCAACCTAGAAGAATCTTCCTCTGGCATGCTGATTTCGGTAGAATCAGCCAGAGACGTTGAGTAATCGGGGGTCATTTCTTTCTGATCATCTTTGCGTTTCTTTTTCTTTCGACTCTTTCGCCCCCCAGTGTCCAAATCCCCACTAGTAATGCTATCTTCATGGTCGCTCTCAGGCTTGAAGACCATTGGAGATACAGCAGAGTCCTTAAACTTAATATCCATCGATTTATCCATAAATTGTTCAATAGTTTTCGTAGGCTTGGGTTGTTTCGCTTGATTCTCTTCCAGGTGCAATTGAATTTCAACGCGTTCTTCACGCTTGGGATCACCGCCAGTAAATACAGTAGTCACAGATTCCTTAACCTCAATCACATCCAACGGGGAGGATTGTTCGGTCTTATCTTTCTTTCCACGCTTCTTCTTACTACCCTTCGGTTCCTTAGATTCCTTCAGTTCTTCAGAAGATGGTAAACTCTGCGCCTTTTCGCTAGAAATAAAGTCCATTGAAGCAGACCTCATTCCAGCTGACGCCATCAAAGGATCATCTTTAATAACACGCTCAATTTCGTCAGCAATTATCTCCTGAATCTGCACTTTATCACTGACATCGTCTCCAGCCAAAGACACTGTTTCAGAAACAGGTTCTTCCACCACAGGGATGTTCAGGGCATCAACCGGTGTTAAAGTAATCTCGTACCTCAACTTCTCAGGTGTCTGCTCCACGTCAATCTCAGTATTAGTAATCTCCACTTTAATTCCTTCTTCTTCCTCCACCGGAACTGGAGTAGCTGTAGGTGTTGGTGTTGGGGTTAAAATAGACGGACTAACAGTCTTCGATGTTTTAACCACAATTTTAGGACTTTCAGGCTTAATAACCTCTGGCACTGGCGTAATAGGTTTGACACAAATCTCAGTTTCGGTAACATTCACCTCAATTGGTTCAGCTGTATCTAATTCGTGTTGTAATTGTAAAAATTCTAATTTAGAACTCGGTCTAGACGTGTCCGGTGGTTCTGATGTTTCCGGTTTCGGACTAGTAGATTGCGTGGTTGTGCCAACTTTAGTCTGCTCTTCTGGGCGAGGTGCTGGCGTCGACTGTGTTTGTGCCGCCTCTGCAGAAATAAAATCGCTAACTATACTTTTCGCGTCAGGCGTTCGTTTGCCCTTTTTCCTGCCGCCCTTCTTTCGGCTATCGGGTGTATCATCCGAGCTAGGTGGTGCAGCAAGCGGAGAGCTACCGGAAGCCAACTTGTCATCAATACGGGAAGAGATCGAAGCCGGTGCAGATACTGGGCTAATCTTGGTTACTGATACAGGTGCAGATGATACTGGTACTGGTGAGGTGGCTACTGACACATACCTCTCTGTATTCGCGGTCTCCTGTTCTCCTTGTCGTTGTTGTTTAGGATCCAACACCTGCACACCTTCCGTCTTCATTACATTAATGCTCACACGCGGTACACCTTCTTCGGTAATCTCCACCTCCTCCGGTTCTTCAATAATCTCTTCCTCCACCGTTTCCTTCCCATCAACAATCACAACTCTACGTATAATCCTCCTAGTCTTACGAATAATCCTCCTTGTGACCTGTTGAACCACAGCACGCACACTAGACGAAGACGTATGCAATTCGCCACTTTCAACCAGATACTGCCCTTGTTCAGGCACCAAAACATTTTCATCCACCATCGCCAAATCACCTTCGTGGAATTGCACGCCTTGCATTTCGACCGCGTCGGGTTTCTGCTCAATGACAGAAAAGTGTGATTCTGGCTCACCTTCAAACTCATGCACCTCCAGATTTCCTTCCATGCCCGATTTCACAATACGCCCACCATAATTAGAACTCGTCATTGTTTCCTGCCTGCCGTTAGCTGCAATAGACGTACTGCTTTGTTGGCCAACAAGCGTCACCTGCGAAAAGCTCTGCGTCACAGGCACATTATCATCGCCAGTTGTTATCATATGGCTGCTGGTGCTTGTAGAGGTGACATGTTTCTGTTGACGTTGCACCATCGTTCTGTGCAATTTCTTGACAATAATACTCTTACTACCATCCGGATTAACGATAACCTCAGTGGTGGTTTCGTCCGGCTCGACAAAGACCGTTTCAAATCCTTGGTTGGGTTGCATACTCGAAATATTAATCTCAGAAGTCGTGACTTCCTCAATCTGGTTGCCAGGTTTTTCAGATTTATAATTAGCAGCCACTAACAAATCATCCGGTTCCTGAACAATTGGCTCCGTCGGATTGGTAGCAATATGGATCGTCTCCTGGCCACCAGATACCGTCTTGGTAATCTTGATACTTTCCTTTTTACGATCCATCTCGTCGTCCACGCTGGGTAAATATCCAAGTAAACTATCACCGGTTTGGGTTTCAATACAAATACCTTGTTGAAGAGTTTCTTCAATGGGCATAGAAATAGAATCTAAAGTATCCTCAGTCTCTTCTACAACTTTATTTTCTTCAATCTCTTCCGGTATTTCCTGCACAGGTATTTGTTGTTCAACCACCTTCGGTTCGGTATGTTGTAATTTCTCTTCCTCCCTCCTGATATATTCAATTTTACGCGACAAAATGACTTTATGCTCCGCAAAAATAATCAAAATAGTCTTCAACTGCTCCTCAAGCTTCACCGCAAACTCCCTCAACTGCGGATCCTTCTTAAACCTATCACACACACTCTTAAGTTCGTCTAATTTAAATTCTTTCGCTTTCAATTCGTCACTTAAAACGTCCAAAGCTTTAGCGTCGCGCGTTTCAATCAACAAAGTCTCACGCACGGTTGTCAACCAGATCTCGATTTCCGTCAACAGATCCTGGTAAATGACAATTTCCTTCTGTTGCTTCTCGTGCTTAACTCTCGCCTCCTTAATAACCAAACAAAAACAAAACAACCAAAGTTAGTACATAATTACATAATGTCCAAGAGTAAAGTAATTGCAAACAAACCTCAAGAGTTTTTCGTCCAGTTTCGGCCTGCGCCAACAAACTTCCTATCCGGGTGCGTATCCCGGCGAGGGTTTGTGACAGCTCGTAGACATCTTGATCCGAGGGCACCTCAATGACTAAACCCTCCAATCGTATCGCTTCGGCCGCGTGTTGTCTCAAATCACCAGTGATGCTCTGCAAACAAACGATGCCGAATTAATCGCAGTTAATTGGCGCCGCGGAATTGAGCACGCGTGTCAATTAAAAACAACGATTGGATCGATAGTCATTCGTACAATGCGACTTAAGCTCCCGTCTCCGGTGCGGCGAGCGATGCGACCGATGCAAAGCCGGCGTTAAAATAAGACTGACGAGCGCACTCGCCGCTCAATCTCTGGCCAAAATTTCATAAACCGGTACGATCGCATCATCGTATGCAAATACAACTCGCACAAATAATTTCATTAGGCACAAACGCATCGAATTTTATAATTTCACAATACCATCAGGCAAATACAAACAAATACATTAATGTTAAGTCAAATAGATGAATCATTATTTATATATAATCGATTAATTGAATCATAGAAATACTCAAAATAACAAACAGATATTTGCCGTAATTAATTAGAATTATTTTTATCAAACAATTTAATCCTGGATTAATCACGCACCACGTGTCTGCGCTTGTCCTGATTTATTTCAAACGACCAAAATAAAAATAGCGATTGTGTTATCGAGCAAGACGTGCGCAATACTTGCGCGCGAGAGGTCATTGTTATAAATAGATTTGTGTATAGACAGTACAGAGTTAACGATGATGTAATGTCCTTGCTCAACGCTCAAGTCCGCGCAGCGTGGCTTAGTGAACGTGAGTAAAGCTTGTTAGCTCACCAGGGCCGTACTCTAACAACCAGGCATCACTAAAAACACCTTGAACACTATTTTAAAGATTGATGCTAGCATGTACCAAACAAGAATTAATGAATCCATACGCATTTTGTGCGTTAACTCCTCGCGTTTATGAATGCATAATTATTTATAGTATCCTCGAAAACTTGTTGTGACATACCGTACACGTTTATACTACATTTATAAAAAAAATACGAAAAAACTAAACGATCGATGACTAAACGCTAACAAAATGTTGACATTTACGTAAACACTTTAAGAAATTTACCAAAAACACACTAAAGCACGCTAAAATTTACTCAGTGTCAATTGTATGATTGAGAAAGAAATTAATGAGAAACCAACCTTAAGTGCGCTAATAATCTGTTCGAATCCTTCTTGGGGTAATTCCACAATAGAATTCTCAGTATTCTGCAACGACTGATGCAGTTCAGCAACTCCTTCTGACAGGGCCTGTGTTTTAAGACAACAAATTAGTACACATGCCACACATCACACGATTAACACTGACATTTAATAAATAAATGTCTTTGTCTGATCCCAGACAAATCAAAACAAATCACAGTAACCAAGACAACAAACCCTTTTTGTTATATAAACAAATGACACATGAAAACTCATTCACTCAAATTAATTTATAGTTAAAAACAAAACACAAACAAACACACACACACAATTAAAAAAAAACAAAACAACAACGCGACAATAAAAAAGGCATTAGAGTTCATTATAAAATGATGTATAATCATAGTAAATGTTTTCATGGGGTTATAATAAGGTATACATGCATTAAAAAAAATAGTGTGTCGATGAATGATCGAATGAGCAAGCGCGGGCGGCAACGAGCAACAACCACCACATCACACAGTCTTTTTCACCTTCTTGCTCTGCTGACGATCTGCCTTGGACGGGCGCTGGCAAGACGGCGACGTCGGCTGCTGCTGCTTGGAAGGTGGTCCTAGAGGAGTCTGTGCGAGGGGGGTACTAGCGTCTTTGGGGGTTTCGGGTGTTAGGCAATCATTAGGAGTTGGAGTTTCACCCTGCAGGTAGGTGCTCTGGTCACGCCAGTGGCACATACCGTGGGGTAAAGTGGCGCGTGTATATTGTGTGTCCGCGTTACCATTGGTAGTTGGGCCCTTGGGACCCGGCCCCGAACCTGGACCACTACCATCAGAACCGTCCGTATCACCATCATCCTTATGATCGTCATTATGTTTAGTTGGAGGTTTAGTACCGGAGGTGGGTTTTGATTTTTGGGCCAATGCCATAAAGTAGTTTTCTTCAGCAGACATATACATTGATCTTTCAGACCAATACTCTTCCTGAATCAAGTTCCTAGTCAAGTCAGAATATTCAACATCTTCAGAAACTTCTATTCCCTGTTCTTCTTGCTGTTCATCTTTAATTTTACCAGGCTCCTTACTTTGCACAACAGGTTCCTGCTTCAATAAAACTTCCAAGATTTTCGATTCTTTATTCAAAACATTACCCTCAATGTCCTTCTTGGGAATGTCAAATGTTTTCTCTGGTTTCAAATCAATATCCAAAGAG
>JARJDS010034874.1:0-12768 GCA_030264155.1 Atheta pasadenae | reverse complement strand
TTATTTTGACATTGAACAAATTTATTTCCAATAAATTTTCATTTTTAATTTTAATAAATACAAACATCAAAGTAAACTGATAAAGACGCTAAAACGACATTATGATTGTCGTAAAATAATTGAAGAGCAGGCAAAATTGATGTTAATCGGTTTTCAAATTGAATCATATCATTGTATTGTATATCGGTATTAGCATCAAGCAAGTCAAGGTATTTTGACAATACGGTTACACTGCGTTTAACCGAACCGCGAACGAGACGAGGATTTGCCATTTTACTATATGCAGATAAAGGGTATCTTGTAAGATAAGATAGGTAATAAAACACGTAGAAAATGTGAGAGTAAAGACAAAGGAAAGGAAACGACTCACCTCAAAAATGACTAGTTTTCTGCTACGGTGGTATACTGCTTCTTCGGAATGCTGTGGGCCATCCGGTTCGAAGGACTAAAAAATGTATGTTTGTTCGCCTGATTCGTCACTGATTCGACAATTACCTTGGGCTAGCTTATAGAGTTTGGGAATGGCCTCCAATTGATTCCTTAGAGGCAGCGGTGATGCACCTTTGTGGTGAGTCGGACAACGTGGCAAGAGATAGTCTTTACTTGTATGTAATGTATAAATTTATTGTGTCTTGTTCTGTTCGCGGCTTGAACACCAATGTGTGAAATTTGTAGCACATGTAAAAATGTAAAAAACGTAACAATTTAAAATATGTACAAGCGCCATCTTTAGGCAAACTTAACAAACATTGTAATCGCAAACAAAAAACAAACATCATAATTAGCAATTTTAAACGTTTTAATGCTTTTTAAGGCATTTTTAGCTTTATTTTAACAATTAACAAATTTATTTCAAATGAATTTGTATTTTAAATGTTAATTATAACAAACATCAAAATTAGCTATTTTAAACGTTTTAATGCATTTTAAAGCATTTTAAGCGTTATTTTGATATTTTATACATTTTATTTATAACCAATATCAAAATTAGCAATTTTAAAATTTTTAATGTATTTTAAAGCAATTTATTCTCATATTGACATTAAACACATTTTTTTCTAATGAATTTTTATTTTAATTTTTAATTAAACAAACATCAAAATTAGCAATTTTAAACGTTTTATTGCATTTTAAAGCATTTTAAGCGTTATTTTGACATTAAACTAATTTATTTCAATCAAATATTTATTTCAATTATTAATAAATACAAAAATCAAAATTAGCCATTTTAAACATTTTAATGCATTTTAAAGTATTTTAAACGTTATTTTAAAATTAAACAAATTTATTTCAAATGAATACTTATTTCAATATTTAATAAAAGGCATTTTAAACGTTTTAATATATTTTAATGTATTTTAGGCGTTATTTTGACATTAATCATACATACAGACAGCAAAATTAGACATTAGAAACTTTTTAACGCATTTTAAGCTTTATTTTAACTTTAAACAAATTTATTTCAATTGAATTTGTATTTTAAATTTTAATTATAACAAACATCAAAATAAGCCATTTTAAACGTTACAATGCAGTTTAAAGCTTTTTAAGCGTTATTTTGAGGTTAAACAAATTTATTTCAAGTGAAATTGTAATTTAATTTTTCATTATACAAACATCAAAATTAGCCATTTTAAAACGTTTTAATGCATTTTAAGCGTTATTTTAACATTAAACCAATTTATTTCGAATGAATTTTTTTTATTATTTTTAATTATAACAAACATCACAATAAGCCATTTTAAACGTTTAAATGCAGTTTAATGCATTTAAAGCGTTATTTTGACATAAAACAGATTTTTTTCAATTTAATAAATATAACAAATATCAAAATTAACAATTTTAAACGTTTTAATGCATTTCCAGCTTATTAAGCGTTATTTTGACATTCAACAAAAATATTTCAAATAAATTTGCATTTTAATTTTTAATTATCACAAACATAAAAATTAGCCATTTTAAACGTATTAATGCATTCAAACGTATTTTAAGCGTTATTTTGACATTAAACAAATTTATTTCAATTGAATTTTTATTTTAATTTTGAATTAAACAAACATCAAAATTAGCCATTTTAAAAGTTTTAATGCATATTTGATCATTTTATTAGCCCGGTGGCGCTGCAATCAGTCGTGGACAGCGCAGTACTTCCGGTGGCGAGTTTTACTCGGGGCACGCGCTGCTTTTTGGGTCCTTTTGAATCACTTTTATGGCGCACGTGTCTTTTTCTTTGTTAAAGAGTGTCTCGTGTGCTTAACGGACTGCCGCTTTAGTTTAGTTTTATAACATCTTTCTTTGTCACCTGAAATTGTATCATTGTTAACGCCGGTCCTGTGTTACTCTTTAGTTTGCCAACCGAAAAAGTTCAAGGCCGCTTCACAGCGCCTGTGATTTTTTACGTACCTATATCTAGCGTAATAAAAACTTGTTTGGATTCTTGTATTTGACTTGCGTATTTTTTTCTACCACCTCCACCCACAATTTCAACCCCGGCAATAAATTGTTCCGGTAGCAAGTGTGTCCAAATCCAACTATAGAGGCACTCTTCGCAGAAAACACGAAAAGATTACTGTCCCACAACATCAACTGGGGGCATAGGTTATGAACCTACAGAACCTATGGCTACCATCCACCTCGATACGCCTTCCGTGTTAGTGGAGTCTCACACAGGTTACTCAACTGCAACAAATGATACCATTACACAAGAAGCAAGGATTCTAGCAACAAGCTTTAGCGAACCAACTTGCTCACAAGTACCTGTACGTATCCAGGGCGCACATCAAGACCCATTTCATGCAAACTATATGAACATGAATGATTTACTACACTCGATTCAGCATCACCTGGATCGCACTGCCCCAGATCCAAATATGCTGAGGTGCCAAAACCTGGAGCAGCAATTTCGGTCTTCAACCGCCCTCCACGCAATTCCTAGAGGTAGCCCGAACAGGCCAATGCTGCGAGAACAGGTTGCTTCGGACGTCACACGCACATGGCGACACCGATGTACGCCTTTTGCCAGTTCGCATTTGATCGTTTTTTTGACGCTCTTGGAAGCCTACAGGTATCTTAAACCACCCCAAAAGGACCAGCAGAGTCTCAACTTTAATTCAAACGCAGTGAGTAACAACGTTAACAATAATACTGCCGATGTAATGCAGGTGACAAAGTTATTTAAATGTTTACCACGCTTCACGGGTCGCGAAAAGATACCCGTCATGTTCTACCAACAACTTAATAAATTTTTTAAACTGTATCGCTACCGTTCAGCACGTTTGCGCTACTCGGTCACACGTTGTTTATCGACGAGGCAAGCGCATGGTACTCGATTTCAATAGACAACTGCGCATCTTTCGCAGATTTTAGCGCGTTGTTCAACGCACGGTTTTGGGGAAGAGCTAAGCAGCGCGAACTTTGTATGCAAGTGGAAACTGGTATGTACAACGCTGCCGCGGACGGTCCAATGTCGGCTTATTTTGAAAATTGGGCGACCATCAATAGCTACTTACATCCGCCTTACTCCGAACGCCTGGTATTCACCTATTTATTAACCTATTTGCCTGACCATATAAACTCAGCTTTGAATATAGGGGTTAACATTGGTGTAGATTATAGCGTTGCCGGTACCCTTGATCGTCTTAGAGGGCTTGAAGAGTCGTTACCTATTCCAAACAATCGTGAGTTGCGTTCTCGCTCGACGCAACAGTAAGGGGGTTACCGGCACAGAAATAACGCCATCAGCAACCGTGGAAATAGCCATGTTCACACGAAAACTCGTCAAAATCTACATAGCTACACGCCGTCTCGTGTACGTTCACTTGAGATGCAAGCGGACGACGAGGAATAGCCACCGCCATAGGCGGAAAACTTTTAACGTGTGCTTTAAAAGCTCCGAGAGTACGCGTCGTTCATGGGGCAACAACCGGCGGCTATTCCGTCCACGATCTTTTAGGGGAGCAGGCTGACGACGTCCGGGGGGTGCGGCCTTTGCGCTCACCCATGGTGGAGGTGACCATTGTGCACACCTCTTTTCTTGCGCTAATAGACAGCGGGAGCGAGATCTTGTGTCTCTCGTTTAAAACGTATCGGCAGGTCGAGGCTTTACTTCCAGATCTAGTAGGTTTTCCTGTGGAGGGGATACGCGTAACGGGTGCGTTCCGAGGGAAATCTCACAAGGTTTCGCATCAAGTGGCGTTGCCGTTTTGTTTATCTGGGGGCAAACTTCAATTTGAGTTTTTAGTTGTGCCTGACTTGGGATTTTCGTTGATTTTAGTAGTAGATTTTTAAGAGTTTTTAATGCTTCACTCTTATGTAGCAATGATATTTTTGAGCTGAACCGGGTTTTGCGGGGAGACGTAATCCGCATCCCCGGAGTCACAGTGAAGGACTGGGAAGCGCCTACAGTGCTAGCACTACGCCTGTGCAGTCTCTCATTGTCGACCATCGTACCAGGAAACTGCAGAGACTCAGTTGTCGAAAGGGACTTTACAACGTCCATCGACTGTGGTACGCTATTTACCACCTTGCGCCGGTCTCTACTGCATGTAGACCAGCCAGGACGTACTACAGCATATGAGCATAGGATTCATCTGACCGACCATGAACCGTTTGGTGTTCGTCAATATCCGATTCCGCTGGCCCACAGAGTTTCGGTAGAGAAACAAATTGCGCATATGGCAGAATGGGGCGTGGTTTCCCGGTCAACAGTCCCGTACGCCAGCCCAAATTGACCACCGTTAAGAAGGATGGGTTGGTGCGCTGTCATGACCGGCGATTGCTAACTGCCGAGACCCATTGAGGATATAGTACACGGTTTGGGGCCGGTTAAGTACATCACGTCGCTTTATTTAACTTCGTCGTACTGGCAAATGCCAGTCAAGAAGGAGCATCGTCGATATCTGGGTTTTCGAGTGGGTACACGTTCGTATCAATTTAATGTTTTACCTTTTGGCCTGAAGACTGCCGTCAGTTCTTTTACACGCTGCATGGATACGATCCTCCACGGACTGTTGGACGACTTTGTGTTTGCTTACATCGATGAACTTCTCATCGTTTCCTCATCGTATGAAGAGCATCTGCGACACATCGATCTTGTACTTCAACGGCTTCACGAGGCAGCTTTGACGTTACGTTTATGAAAATGTTGTTATTTCCAGGAATCAGTTAAATTCCTGGAGTACATTTTGGATGCTCAAGGGCTACGTCCGGATCCGTGAAGGAGTTCCCAACCCCACGCAACATTCGTGAGGTGCAGTCTTTTCTTGGGCTGGTGAATTACGACCATGGTTTTATTCCGCATTTGGCGGCCATGACTAAACCGCTCACTAGTCTCTTGCGCAAAGGGATCGTTTGGAAATGGGGGCAGGATCAGGACAAAGCATTCGGCGACATCAACGAGTCTTTGTCGGAGGATACGCGACTCTACCACCCTCAACCCGAAGGACGGTTCTACGTAGAGTGCGACGCTAGTGACATCGGTATCGGAGCGGTATTATCTCAGCGCATAGATGAGACTCACCATTTAATTGCTTTTTTTTAGTCGTCAATTGTTAGATCGCGAGAGGCGCTATACCACCTCGGAGAAAGAATTGCTGAGCATTGTGGATGCTCTTCGCCAATGGCGAGTGCTTTTGATTGGCCGAAGTTCTGTTATCTGCACTGACCACCATGCCCTACAATATTTATCTCATTGTCGTCTCCTATCGCCCCGAATTTCTCGGTGGATTCTTCTGCTGCAGGAATATGAGTTTTCCATAGAGTATCTACATAGCAAGCTAAATGTCTGTGTCGATGCGTTGTCTCGATATCCGCCAGGGAGAGCTTCTGTTCCTTTCTCCAGAGAATTTATGATCGCGTCTAGTCACGCACGCCTGTCGTTATCATGGGATCTACTACGACGGCTACCGGCTGCGCAACGAGGAGATGCTATGCTGGAGACTATTCGACAGGCTGTAGTACAAAAATCCGATACGGCTGGTTTTGTGATCTACCAGGATGTGCTTTACTTCCAACCTGAGTCTGATGCTCCAGCACGTTTGTGCGTACCCTGTCGTTGGTTGATGAAGTCATCACCGCATACCACCATTTTTACGATCACTATGGCTCGTACAAAATTTGGAGTGCGCTGCGAAAGGACATCTCATTTCTTCGGCTATCACGTCGTAACAGGTACTACGTTCTTGTGAAACATGTCAAACAAAGATAATGTCGTAACGTTTCGACAGCCCAAATCACCGCTAAACATTCCCGCATGGTAGTGGAATACTTGCGGTCCAAACGAGTAAGAAAACGGGACAAATCACGGATAACTTTCTCACCCTCACTATCTGTTTGCAAAACAAATAACCTAGAAAAATCGGGACAAGTTATAACCGGCGCGCAGATCAAACACTTCTAAATCCCACAAAATGAAGCTTCGCATTCCGGTGTCCAGTTCCAAGAAACAGCCTTTTTGGTTAGCTCAGTAAACGGAGCAAGTGTTCCGGCCAAATTAGGTACAAAGCGACGATACCATGAAGCGGTCCTAATAAATGACTGTACATCCTTAACGCAGGTGGGTGGCGCTAGGTCCAGGATGGCTTGTACCTTGTCTGGATCTGGGTGTAGTCCGTTAACATCGACTACAAACCCGAGATACTTCTGCGAACAACAAAAATGACACTTCTCCAGGCTCACAAACAATCCGGCGCGAAGTAACCCAGCAAAAACAGTATCCAAAATTTCCAAGTGTTTATCAAATGATTGGGTAACCAAAATAATATCATCCAAATAACAAAACAAAAAAGGACTTTAATTCTGTCCGAAAACCTGATCCATAAATCGTTGATAAGTCGCGGGCGCGTTCGTCAGCCCGAACGGCATCACTTTAATGCGATAAAGGCCGTTAGAAACACAAAAAGAAGTGTAGTGACGACTATCTTCTGCTATTGGAATTTGCTAATAGGCATTTTTTATGTCCAGATAACTCAAATAAGTAGCGTCACGTAACTTATCCAAGATCGAGTCAATTAACGGAAGCTGTTACGCATCTTTCTGTGTCACTGAATTAAGTTGAGAATCCTTCTTAGGAATTAAACACACAGAAGAGGACCAAGGGCTATTACTAAGTTCTATCAGACCTTCCTTCAGCATTCTTGCTACTTCGGAATCTATAATACGTTGTTTAGATGGAGAAACTTGGTAACAGCGCTGCTAGATGGGACGAGTGTTGGAAAAGACATTGATGACGTGTTCAATAAGCGTCGTACGCCCATTCATTGCGATGGTGTTACGCGCAATGAGCAGATCTAATGCAAACTTCTGCGGTCTTGTCAACGTTGACTCGTTCTCAATGCGACACACCTCCGGGGGTGGCGGATGATCTAAATACCTCCAAGCATCTTCTAGTAGATGTGGCACTAAATTCATGGCCATCCAAAATTCAATTCCCAAAATAAGAGTGTGGTACATCTCGGGAACAACCAGCACCCCTAAAATGTTTGTCTTATGCTATAACGTAAGCGGCACCCGTACAGTAACAACAACAACGGTTTGCGAAGGTGTTAACGCCAAACCCAGTGTCTGTAACATCCTCCACCCAGGATCTCCTACCACAGTGCGACTAGCTCCGGAATCTAACAAACCTAACAACGGACAGCCAAACACAAACAAATTCAAATAAGGACGTTTATCGCCCGGCGCATGAAACAAAGCAAAATCTAACAAAGCTCGCGTTGAAATAGTATCATCGACCGTGAGTGGGATCAACTTCTCCGCGCGGCGTTTCCCGACGAGCATTTCGGAAATTCACGAATGGTGACGTCTTGACTTCCGCATCAAAAACAAAATTTACGTGATGGCAACTGACATTCTCGAAACAGATGACTGGATTTCCCACAACTCCAACAAACAACATCAACTTTAATGGGATATACTGCAGGCCTATCCCCCCTGTGGCCAGAAAAATTAGACCTTTCCAGGACAGGATCAGTATAACAAGACTGATGAACGGCAACGGTACTACACGCTATTTCGAGCGTCTGAATGTCGGAAGTTTTCACGAAAATCATTTGTTGCTGGATCGACAACAAGTTGCGGCGGATTAAACGCACCTGACTAGTTTCAGGTGGTGGTGTCGCCATTTTATTAAAAATACCTCAAAACTCCACAATAAAGATGCAAGCGTGGAATCCGGCAGTCTACTTAGTAGCAAGAACGGCCAGTAAAAACAGCGACCGCAATTGGTGGACTAACTTACCCCAATTGTTGAGCGAATGGCGGTGAACTCTGTACCACTCCAATGTTTTGCCTCAGAAGAGGTCCAAAGCTCTAGCAAACACTTCGTTTTATGTGAAACCACGCGCAAGTCTTAATTCTTCCACACGTTCGAGAAACCAAACAACTTCTGAGGGACAACCTGTACCAAGAAACTGGATATCCCAACGATAAACCCGCAAACGGGAAACACGATCGGACGTAAAAGATTGGCGACAAGATGTGCGACGTCCCCGGTTCTTCTTCTGCATCCTCGTTGAATTCATCACCTGACGTTGCAGTCTTATGAGGTACTAAATTCATGCTCCGAAGAGCCCGGTTGAGGTCGTTTACTTGTTGGTCTAGCATAGCCTCTACCAACAACAGTCGTTCAACTACATCTCGATTCCATGTTTCAAAACCCTTAGGATCCACAACGTCCAGATCCAACAAAGTACGTTGAACACGGTCATCAGTAAGTCGCTGAAGACGACCATGAATATAGTAAATTCTAGAGTTCCGATGTTTTTCTAGAACCACTGGGTTCGATCCAGAAAAGGAAATAATCGCCACCTCTAAGTGTTTGAGGATTTCTTCTACTATTTCCGTCCTTACATTGTTGAAAGCCAACTCACTTTCCACTACGGGGGTGTTATCGCGTAACAAACGTGGTAATACCGCTTGAGATTTGATGGCGTTCAACTTTTTGTTAAACCCTCTCATGCGCATCTTGTAGTCAACTTCGTGCTTACGTAGATGGTTAGACTCCATAGTCAAAAATAAACAAAATAAATGCCGAGGAACGAAAATAGCTATACCATGAGAATCGTCACCACAAACGCTAATCAAAAATAATAAAGAAAGGTATTCCAAAATAGTAAAACTTAATAAAACAAAAATGTTGTTTGTACCTACACTGGTTCGAAATTCCGACTTAATAAAACAAAATATAATTCCTAACAATAATTAGGAATAAAACTCAAAATGTATACGTTTGTGCGTGTATGCACGCAAATTCAAATAAATAAACGACAAAGCCTCTACCACCTTAACGTCCAAAATGGCAGAACTATCAACCACAAAATATTTCAAATTCGGAAGTTTGGTCCTCGTTAAGGAGAATGGCTTGCCTCCCGGCTTCGATGGTGTGACGCGTGTAATAACAATGAAAGTTAGTTAGGGAGTTTACAAAAGCCTAGTAGCAAAGGTGTGCGTTCTTCCCGATTAGGACAAAAACATCTAATTTAACTTTATAACCAATTGGAGTGAACTTGTGAACTTTTGCAAGCTTCTTAATTTTTTTTTTAATGTTATTATGTTTTTTAAAGACCTTATGGTCTTTCAAGGGGGCGGTATGTTTGCTCTATCTTTGTGTCTTTTATGTATTCCTTTCCATACAACACCTTGCGGAATGGGATACGTTCGCCGAGCGGCGTTATGTCTGCCCCACCTTGTATTAGGCATATAATACAATTTAACATATACATACATAAAACATTTGTATGCATAGTTTTCTATGATTTAAGTCAAATTTGATATTACTTTTATAAGAAATTAATTTCCTATTTAATAGTGGCAATTACATCAGCGTATAATTTGTTATTTAATATTTTGTTTTTAAGTTTTCAATCATCATACCCTAATTTGTATAACAACAGATCAATCAGCTTTCGGTTATAACTCGCTATTAACAGTATATTGTTTTGTCTTTTTTCCACATGTGTCTTTTCTTTCTTATATTTACATAGAAGCTGTTGCGTTTCCTGTAATAAAATTCGGGGAAGCAACATTTAGGATGTTGCGTTCCAAGAATTGGAAATTGGGGAAGCCACACTTGGGATGCAACCCTCGAAAACTCATGTTAAGTAATGTGAGATGAAGTAGCCGTGGTGCCTTTATTGAACTTTCTTTTATTTTATTGCTTTGTTTTAGTTGTTAGTTTTTGAACACTTCAACTTGTTTTATGTTTATTGTTTCCGGTAGGTTCGAGCGCAGCCACAAGGGGGGGATGGAAAAGCTCTGAGAAAAGCTCTCAGAGCTTTATGGGGAAGTACACCCGAAGTGAGCATGCGCAAATAGATTAAGTACAGTAGAGATGATTGGTGGAAGTTGAATAAATGAGGAGGGTACTTTGGGGTGTAGGAAGTAGAGGAAAAGGTTGAGGGAGAAGTGAAAGGAGGATGTTAGTGACGTGTTTGAAATTGTATGTAAATAAAATTAGTGTTATCTGAAAACTTCAACGAGTAAATATTTTTTTCCCTTTTTTGAACTTATCATCCGTTTTTGTAAACCGTTTTATTTGTATTCGACGGGTAGTCGACGGACTTTGCCGTCTTCGATAGTTTGTGCGTAGACTAGTTAAAAACGCCCTGGCGACCGTGAAGAAGATTGACTGAGTAGCAGTAGTTGGTTTGCAACAGAAGCTATGCTGGTCCGTCACGCCGAACGCGGCTGCATAGGCCTCTTCGGCCCGGCGCATCGCCGTAAAATTAGATAAGATAAATCAACGCCTGGCAATCCGTCACTATGACGAACTCCATTCCCAACAAATAAGTTCTTAGTCTTTCTACGCACCAAACCACTGCCAATAATTCCAAACGACTGGAATGGTACTTTCTTTCTGCGTCTGTAGTCTTTTTTGACACGCAATGCACTAAACACATCTCCCCGTTCTCCCCTTTCTGTAGTAACATGCCGGCCAACCCGTCCGCACTCGCATCTGTGTGCAACTCAGTGTACGACTTCTCGTTGAACGCACAACACTGGTCGGCTCACCAACTCGATTTTTAAGTTCTGGAACGCCGTGTCCTCCCGCTCACCCCGCACAAAACTTTTGTCCTTAAATCACTAATAACTCACCTTCCGCGCATAGTCTTTGATGAACTTACGGAAATACCCCGTCAACCCCAAGAATTGCCGCACCTCGTGTTCGCTTCGTGGTTTAGGAAACGCTTCAATCGCCCGCGTTTTTGGAATTCCGGGTTGTATACCGTTCTCACTCACGCTGAATCCCAGAAAGTCAACGCTCTGCATCGCGAAACGACACTTCTTTAGTTTCAAAGTCAAACCCGCACTTTTCAACCTCGCTAATACTTTTCCCAGCGTCACCAACAACGCTTCAAAACCCGTTGATGGAATTAGGATGTCGTCAAGGTAGTAGACGATGTCCTTACCGTTCATGTCCCCAAACACTTGGTTCATAATGCGACAAAACTCATACGGTGCGTTTGTGAGACCAAAACACAACCGCTCGAACTTGCCTATAGCATCGGGTGTGATAAACGCTGTCTTCTCCTTCGCCGCCTCGCTTAAGGGAACTTGCAGAATAGGGTAGTTAACCCGTTCCGTTTGATTGTTTAAGAAACGAAAGTCGATTACCATCCTCTTTTCTCCATCTGCCTTAGGCACTAACAGCACTGGACTTGCATACGGCGACTGCGTCTCCCTCACCAACCCCGCTTCCTTCCATTCCCCCACAATTTGTTTAATTTCTGCCCTGTCTTCCATGCTCACCATGTACGGCTTCCTGCGTACTGGGATTCCGTTGTCGCGGATATCTACCTCTATCGTGTGTGTGCAGCCCATCTCTGAAAGGGTCTGCGAAAAACAGTCTCGATTACTCTGGATCATGTCCACCAGTCTCGATCTCTGCCCTGGCTCCAAACTAGGACCGATGTCCATCTCTGCCTCGAGAAGCAATCCCACTCGCCCAACGTGTAAGATGTCGTCATTTTCCTCTACTTGTAGATCTTTGAAGGTATCCTCAACCGCGTACTCTCCACTCGTTCGAATTCGATAAGATCATGCAGTAGATCGTCGCTGCTCTTGTGCACACGCGCCAACATCACGCTATAGCAAACGCGTAACCACAAACCCGCTAACACCTGCTCCTTTGTTTCGTCCGAGATCAAGTTCAACTTTCGGCAGAGTTCGACTTTTGAAAACAAATATTGGTGGACCGGCTTGTCTTTCGATTGCACCCGCTGCATCATCTTTTGAAGGTTGTCGACCTGACTTTCACGAACAATAAATGGTTGCTCGAACGCACTTTTAAACAATGCCCACGTTGTCACCTCATCACGCACACTCTCACACCACTCCTGCGCTCCCTTCACCAACTTGCTGCGCGCTGTCTCCAACGTATATTCGTCTGGCAGCTGGTGCAGCTTCTGCACGCTTACAATTGTTTGTAACCACTTACGCCTATCTTCCCGAAAACCGCCAAGGGGATGGCGAGGGGATTTGCTTCTTCGGATATGTTCGGGTGTATTCGGGTCCACAGCTTGTCACTTTTCTAAAGCAACAACCATGCTGTTTGATCGTGTTCTTTGTCCATTCTCATTCTCATCTGTTCTCATCCTTCTCATCAGTTCTCATATATACCTTGCTGAACTCTGCTGGATGCAGCTGGATGCTATTGATGCTATTCAATAGTTTCACGTTATTTAGCCAATCGCATATCATGCTGTCTTTCTTCTTCATGTTTCTTTTATTCCTTTCTTTTTATACCTGCTCTTCCAGCCGAAAACGCTCTGC
>JARJDS010034818.1:0-11586 GCA_030264155.1 Atheta pasadenae | reverse complement strand
CAAAGCTCAATTATTAAAGAAAATGTTAATAAAGATAATTAACAAATTTTTGCGCACGTGGTATTTAACAATCGCTTAATTGCGTGTGCACTAAAATTGCGATAACTATATAACAAAAACGAATGCAAAAACTTACTTTTCGGTTTGAAAAATTCGACATCGTTGTTCGCTTCAGCTTCCTCCTTGGTGCCTTTCCCAAAACCCATCGTAGATAGAGACTTGTCTGGACTTGTCGTCGACAGGTAGAATTGTTCAGAGCAACGTGAAATATTTGTAAACGACGCGCGCTTTTCGCTTCTCGCGCGCTCGACAGGTGGACGTTCACTGGGTATGTTGCTTCGCCACACTTAATATATTAAATAAGTCAGTGATCGCTCCACCAACCGCTTCAATTTTTTCGCTCGAGTGCTTCAAGATCGCGATTGATAAGACCGGAGACAATAGCGTTGTTCCCTCCCCCAGCGATGATTTGATTAGAGGGAGAGATACACACACACAGTCCGCAAACAATCAACCAAACAAAAATCATACACTTGATAGTCACGTGCACACGCTAAGGATCTTTTTCCCAAATTTTGCTAATTGTTCATTACATAAATAGTAACATGATAGTGCAATAAACTAAATTTACGGATACTACGCGATAGTTTCAAATTTAATTTAAGGACAATCCAAAGTCCTTGAACGTTACTTGAAAAACTCGAAAACATCAGAATGATTAATCATTTTTTCCGCAAGATTAATCAAACGCACTTACTTGATTTTTTTTTTGAGGTTATAACACACCAAATTGACGTAAATTGTAATTTATCAATGGAAATCACTTCACACACACATTTAAACGAAGGAGGATTGTTTAATAACACCGGAAATTAGTAATTTGTGATTGGCCACAAAAGTGAACTTATAAAACGCGTTGAACCATAAAAATTTTGAGTAAAATGTTGACGAACTTGCAAACAGGTTTACGTGATCTGCATGAGTGCAAAGTTGAAGAAGTTGCCTATGTTAAAAACAAAAATTGACAGCAACTGACGGAAACTGTCATTGGTGAATCTTACAATTATTAAATTCAATTCAATTTAATTATGAAAGGATAATAGTGTAGTTCTTCCGGAAATACATCATGTACACATCTCATGAAACACACGTGTATCGGAATATCACGAAATAAATCGGAGAATTGATAAGAATTGACGAAATTTAGAAATCTATTAATAATCATAACGCGGTACATCAATTAAAACTAGCGTACACTGATTTTGCCATTTAAAAAATGAATTTACTTATAGATTAACATAATTTGTGGTTTTTTTTTTGATTTTTGGTTTACGTACAAACACTTATGGTTGCCTACATTTGCAATTTAGATTTTATGACATTTTGACATCCAGTTGACAGCAGGTGTCTTAATTTTAATACAATTCTGCACTCAAAACCGCTTGAACTTTGATCAATAATCTAACAGTGCCAATACAAAATTTAATCGCGTAATTAAATGATAGAATCACATATCAGGCAGTAAATCAGCGACTTCAATCAGACGAAACCGCGGCAAGAGTACCAGGTATCGAGGATTTAGCAAAGGAAAAGGTCACTATGAGCGCTGACATTGTCAAACGCATGTCAAACGACATTAACCATGACTGTTTGACAATAACAGCGCGATAATACGTGCCCATGCATAACTAAACAATCGACAACAAGTTTAACATCACCTGTAAATCACACTTATTTATTTTTAAAACATACGTACGTAAAAGCTACGTATCTATATAATTTGGAACAATTAAGGCACGGACAAGGCACAATAGATTATTTCGTATAGAAGATATATAAGTATATACTAAAATCAGGCACATCGATGGCTGGCTCCGACTCTAAATAGAGTTTAACGACGGAAGACGCGTTTGTGTTACGCAAACAATAAAATATATATATCACAACCATTCATTCACAAGAAATTGAAACGCATTTGGACTTGTTTTGACTGTGCTGTGGCTCACTCACAAAGCCAGTCGCAGGGTAATTTTGGCATCTTGCTCGCCGGCCAGGGCAAATAACCGGCGGTTTTGAATACCCAATAATCATAAAAGACTTTGGCAATTAAGCCCCCAAGCAGTAGCACTTCCAGCGCGATTATGTAGTAGATGTAGTCGGTCCAATCGTGTTGGCTTTGACACAGCGTGGACGCGTTCAGATCGATTACTCGAACTTTGTTCATGTTCTCACAGTAGATCTCGTCGTAGTCGAGAATGTGCTTTTGTTTGGTTATTAACCAAACCTACGGATACGAGTCATAAAATATAATCACATAATAAGCGCGGGATAATAACCAATAATCACATTAAAAGAAAACTGTCATTGGAGCTGTCAAATATTAACTGTCAAAAAATGATTACCTTAAGTACTTTCGCTGTGTTGCAGTCGCATTGTAAATAGTTTTGGCCCAAATACACAGGACGCGATAAAGGATTACGATCGAATATGTTTGTCAAAACATACGTCGGTATCTGAATATATTAAAACAAATTTTTAAAAAAACACAATGACGATTCAGCCATTTTGTTTTTGTATCGCGTATATCTAATTTCCTTATTCAAGTCTTACCGTTTTTATCTTGTTGTGTTTCAAACGTAACAATACAAAGTTACTGATAAAATTCGTTCCCTCCAAGGGTAAAATCGTAGTGATTTCGTTGTTGTCAGCGTAAAGCTCTTGAACATTCTTGTAGGTTTCATCGTTGCTGAACGCTTCCAAAGAAGTAATCTAGAAATTGAGGTTAGGTAACATAGATAAACACAATACACACAAAATCATAAATACATTATTAAAAGATATGTCAAGGGCGATTGCGTTTTGTGGTAGAGGTGTTGGCATTTCAGTAAAGTTTTGCTTGGAGCAATCGACTTTGACTGAAATTATCGACGGCTGTCCAGGAAGGAAGTGCCAGCGATGCGGTTCGCATTCGCAATGCGTGGTGCAGTTTTGACGAATCTGTAACACAAAACAAAACGCAAAGCTTGAAATCAGTATTGTAATTAATCATTTTCGTCATTTCAAAACGTTTTAGAAATGCAACATTACACAATATTACATTGTGATAATTTACACAACGTACATTTAGTTTATTTATTTGATTGAGCACGTGTGTGAACTTTTATACGTCGCATACTTTTTTTTATGATTGGCTGGCTGATAAAAGTCTGAAATATTTTTGCGTCGCTTGTGCGTATATTTAATTAAGTTTTTCTAATCAAACTACAACCATCAGTTCATATGTACCTGGCAGCAGTGAAAACGTGTGTACGTGTGCCTAAATATGTGTTTCTAGTAGTGAAATCGAGTGTTCGTTTGAGGACCGCAGGTGTACACTGCACTTCATTCACGTCATTATAACTGAAAAGTTTCGCAACAGATGTCGCACCAATGAATTGACAATAAAATGACATTGAACAAAAACAAAATACGCACGAATGTAAATAAGCAAAACAAAAACGTAAATTAAAACATTTAAACAATTAAAACACTTGAGATTATTTATTTATTGGTTTTAATCGCGTTTAATTTGTTACTTTGTATTTGACTGTTTTTGTAATAAAATAAAAATACTAATAATTACCTGATTAATCCGTTCCACTTCCTCCAAACTAATCAAGTCAGTACTATTAAACCATTGAAAATTACTAGTCCAATAACATTTCGTTTTGTCATAGTTATTGAATTGTATATTAGGCCAAGTGCTCCTGAGTTCCAATAAATTAGTACAATGCATTGGAGTGTTGTTGTAAATATCCAAAGTAAAATTGGCATCTTTCTTAAATCTCGGCACATGTGACAAATTATTATGTGATAAATCAAGCATTGTCATTATGAATAAATTAACCAATGATCTATTTGCAAAGTTTGTGATTCCATTTGAGGACATATTCAAGCAAGCAACAGTTGAATGCTTGCCAAACTCACCAGTTACATTGCCAATATTACCATGTGTGATTGATAGAGATGTTAAAGTTCTCCAGGATTTTATTTCATTTAAATTCAAAGATTGTATAGTGGAATTTAAAATATGTATGGATTGTATTCTGTCATTTCCAAGATTTATGTCTAGAAATTATAACATTTTTTATTTATTTTCTATTTAAATTATTATATTAAAGTTTATGACACTTACTGGCTCTGGTAAATTCATCCCTAATTTGATCTAAAGATAAATTACAACACAACACAGCAAATTTACACTTGCGATCAATTTTGCATCTGGATGGACTGTTCATAGGAGGGCATTCATCTGGAGGTCGATGGTAACAATGATAATCTGATGGTTGGCATCTGTCTTCATTTAAAGGTTCCAAAGCTTCTTCAGCAAGGCGACCCCATGAGGAACCAGGAAGTGTAAATATTAATAAATAAACTTGTAAGAATATCTAAAAATATATTGTTGTTATAACAGCACAGATAAGGGAGCACTTATATTGACCATCGACATGGATACCATTTTCGTTTGTAATTAAAAAGTGCACTTAAAGATAACGCTGAACACAATTAAACTACATCAGTCGCTTAATTTACTTTACTTTGACGCACGGTAAACAAAATCGCGACAAGAACCTAAAACGCAGGAAATAAAAAGTACATAGTGGTACAAAGCAAGCAAGGTTACAGTGTTAGAAGCAACATGTGGCAACGGTGTAAACTTGTAGCGCTTTGTTTTCAAATTACTTTGAACAAATACTGCGCAATTTTTATCTCGGATGTTAGCAGTTGTTAGATTAAGAATACCACACAATTATTTATAACTTGAGTTTGATTAGTTTGTATTAAAACAAAATAAAACTAAATAAAACCAAGTTATTCTCTATATAGGCTACCCAATATACACGAAATTTTGACGCTGTCATCAGTAAGTTTTTGTTTCTTATAAACAAGTTATTTCTGAGAGCAAAATAAATGTAAATATTATCAAAATCTTTATTCGTTGTTTTGTTACAATAAGTAAAATATTTAAAAACACAAGTAAATCTATCAAAACGTTATTACATAAAATGAATAATTTAAAACAAAACATAAACTATACATTATGGCCATTGTTTCTCAAAATCGTCGTTAAACAGCGCACATCTTTGTTCATTAGCGTTACACGTTGTGAGTTCTGGACAATATGTATTGCATCATTAAACATTTTCACAAGATAAGCCTCAGCTGCTATCTGAATTGCAAGCAAAGATTGGCTTTGATACTTAATATCCATTGCAATACTTTGTGTTATTTCCCTAACTACCCTAGCAAAAGGCAACTTTGCTATTAATAAATTTGTCCCCTCTTGTAAAGTCCTATACTCTTTATAAGTCTTTTTATTCATAAGGATCACTTTACCAAAATGAAGAACTTTTAACATTCGTGGAGCTTTTTTGGGTACAACTACTACAGGCACTGAAATTGAAGACCCATAACTTGAACTTGATGAAGATTCTACTGCTGAGTTTTGATCTGTACCAGAAGAGCCATCAGTTGTTACATTGCTTTGATCTTGTGGCAATGATGATTTGTTAGCTGTTTGTGATTTTCTTTTAGGACCTGGAGCTGATTTTTTTGCAGAACGCGGCGTTGATTTTTTTGCAGAACGAGGCGTTGATTTTTGAGTACCGGCACTTGTTGATTTTCTTGGTGGCATATTGATTGATAATTTTTTAAATTAAAACACTAAAATTATATAGATTAAAGCATATATTGATAGTGTGTTATTTAGGCATAATATTAAGTAGTGATTTACCTTCGTGAATATCAAAATTAATCAAAATGTTGTTATTAACGCATATTAACGTTAGATCTTCAAAGAGAAAACGGCGGTTGAAACTCGTTGTCAATGCATCACGCACGCGCGTGAGTGTAAACCAGTGTAAACAACGCGTCAGACGCGCAGAATAGATGTTCTACGGTCCGTCACCAGATGGCGTTCGCTATTCATCAGAAGCACTTCGGACAACTCCGGAATACCGAACTGTACCGAACATACCGAAAGCGTCGCTTAGAGAATTGTTAGTTAGGAGAAGTTTGGAGGATGATGCTTTTTTCAAAATTGTTTATAATTTTATCTTTGTGTCGTTCCGTTACTATCTAACACATTAGATAACCTCGGCGATTTTGTTATTATTATTACTAGATGTTTTATCTTACTTTGCACCAATTGTTCAACTAACGTGAACTCACGTCAACCCTGCGTCAACCTGACATAAATAATAAAACATTTTGAAATTTACTTTCACGCTTAACAATGGAATCTTCTTCTAGTTCATCAGATGGACAGTCAGACGGTTCATTACTTCAACCGTACGAATCTTCAATCATCTTTCCTAAGAGAATTCCACCATCGGTGAAAACAAAGTTAGCTATTATAGATCAATGCAAAAAAAATTTGCAAGCAAGTATTAAAGGTTTGTAACCATTTGCTTGTTATTTTTGTTAAAATATAATATTCTGTTAAATTGTTGACATTATTATAGAGATGGAAGATCTGCAGAAGGAGCGTGCTAGAATTAAAATATTACTGGAAGCGTACGACGCCGAAAATAACTCACAAACAGAATAAATAAGCTGTGTTAAGATATTTTCTTTACATTTATAGTAATATTTAGCCATTAAATTGTTTGAATAAATTCAGTCGAAAATCCTGTGTAAATGTTATTTGGGTTGCCTACCCAATGTTGACCACAATACGATTTCAAACTTTTCAAACATGTTTATTTATTTAAATAAAGAATATCAGACTCTGTACAAAGTGTACAACATAAAATCACATGTAATTAATAATATATTTGACATTATAGTTATAAATTGACGAATGCTATGATTTATGCTGCATTATGTGCATTCTATGCAATAAAATGTATAGAATTACTTATGTAATCAGTATATTATTTACTCACCAAATTATTGTCTTGTTTCTCGTCTTGCGCGTCGTACGGAAGCGGCGTATTTGTTTAAAAACTAATTCTTACGTTTAATAGCTGTCACAACCAACGAGTCATCGTTCTTATCCCGAGTCGCTTGATAAGCTTCCCGTTCAATGTCTGGGAACTTCGTGGGCAGATTCGGTGAGTGCAAATTCACTTTAGCGTTGTATCTAGTTTAATAACACCACGTTGAAATAATGCTTAAAGAAATTAAAGGTTTTCTAACTACCTGATACCGCCAATGTCGACTTCGTAATCACCGGACAAAACATATTCGTTTGTAACGCGTTGTTTGTTGCCTCTACCGTCATAGTTCTCGATGAATCCGAGACACACCTAAGTGTTAAAGGTGGTAATTAGTTTATGATTAGTGTTAATAAACGGCATTAAAAGTTTTATGGGTATTTATGATCGAACAAAGTGTTTACTTGTTTTTTGAATGTGAAGCCGTATCCAGCCGTGGTTACCACACCAACGTATTTCCCATTCCTGTAGATGGGCTCGCTGCCCCAAGGCCACAAATCCGTCTCGTAATCGTGGTCTTCGAGCAGTAATTGAACATACATACGTTTCACACCTTCTTTTCGCTGTTGGAGCAATGCATCACGCCCGACAAAATCAACATCTTTCTGGAATTTTAAATATTATTACTATAACTTCACTAAATTGTTTACACAAATAACTTACATCAAATTTAACACGCCATGCACGTCCACATTCAAGTGGTGTAGTCCTGGTATCTAAATCTTGACCCCAAAAAGCGTAGAACTTCTCCACACGCAGAGCCCTCGTTGCATAATAACCAGCATGTTTCATGCCGTACTTCTGTCCGGATTCAATCAGTCTGGAATACACGTGTAGCGCAAACTCGTTGGGAATATACATAACATAACCCAACTCGCCGGTGTGAGTAAGGTTAAATGTGCGTATACCGTTCGCTAAACCGACATCTAACATTTTAAACGTAAAGAACGGAAAATTTTTAGGACTCAGATCTGTGTCGGTATGCTCCGAGAGAAGTGTGCGCGTGAAAGGACCCATAATACAGAGCGATGTAAACATGCTGGTTACGTCTGACAGTGCGACTGTTGATGGAAGATGTTTTTGAAGCCAGACTTTGCAACGAGTTTGTTGGATTGTTGGTGCAATCATCATATAACTAAACCAAAAATAGGTTTTAAAATAAATGAATGATTATATACAATAAAATGAAAGACGCTTACTGATTTTCGGAGATTCGTGCAAGAGAACAATCGTTTTCATAGCCGCCATATTTGTTTTGCATTCCGGTGTGAATAATGCTTCCTATAGGAACGTCTACGTCATTTGAGCAAACATATTGTAATGCTTTTACTACTTCATCACCTTTTGACTGAAACAAACATTTATTTTTAGAAAAAATCAATGAAAATGAATAATTTTTATGTTAAATGTAAGGTTATGTATGCATTTAGTCGTGTTAACATGTATACTGTGTTGCCTATATTACAAAATTTGTCTTACCCATAAATCAATCTTAGTAAATGATGAGTAATCACTAATACCAACAGTTTCCCTGCAAGCAGCATATTCCTCAGCGACATAATCAAACCAAGGCGGCTTACCAAAGGTATTCGTGTACGCTATTCTATAAGGCGTGGACCAATCTTGAGCTTCACGATCTAGAAAAAGCATTAACGTATAAGCTAACCAGTAAATCTCCAAATAATTTATTAAAGACAACAACAAAACAGATCCGTAGCAAAAGCAAAACAGTTAAAGTTAAACTTACTTGTTATAGAAAACGCACACAAACGAATGCATGAAAACAAAATCGTTAGAGAATCACATATTCCTGCATGTGAAATACTCACTATCAGTTTGTTTGGGGCCAAACCACGTTGGCCGTTCGTACCCCATCACTTGTCCGAAAACAGCTCCAGCTTCACGTAGTTTCGGATATACGGGGGACATCCGCAAATTCCTACCGGTTTGAAATTCATGGAACGGATACAAAAGACCATAATGCAACCCGGGAACTTCTGTCACACGATCACGCAGGAATTTACGATTGTTGTGCAGACCAAGAAAACGCGACACTTCAATTTCGTACATGTCAAACGAAGTTTCCCCATTGACGATTGTTTCCGCCGTGGCCAATCCCACACCACCAGCTGCTGATATACCAATTGTTTTCATTCCTGCTGCTATTAGATAATTACGAATCTGAAAATTTGATTTATTAATTTATAACCCAACCTTTTAATAAAATAGTCAATAAAATAATAACAAAATACAAACTTCGGGTGCTTCACCAACAATCCATTTACAATCAGGACTGAAAGCTTCGGGACCGTTGCAGAGACGATCTAAAATCGCTGAACGTAAACTCGGAACACGATGGAGAAGTTGTTCAAATAAAACATGGAAGTGATCCCAATCTTCCGGTAAATATCGTTCTTTACTACTTGCTGGAAAATTAATATTGACGCATATAGGCAACCAAACATACACGTATTATAAATCTTAATCTTTTGCGTTCTAATTTTTTCAACTTACCAGGTATTTTTCCGTCTTCAAACGCAGGTTTAGCAATCGGTTCAAATCCTCCAGCAAGAAAACGTCCGTTATTTTCGCGAATATAAATATGGCCATCTTGATCACGGATTACTACAAAATATTTTGTTGTATTTTGAGGTTATTGTTCAAAGAAAACATACTAACCAGGAGTTTCTGGATCTAAACCAGGAACAGGTTTTGTGTGTAAATAATAATGTTCTACAGCATGTAGAGGAACTTTAACAAAAGGTTCAGATAGTTGCCCTACTCCTCTAGCCCAAAATCCAGCACAATTAACAAAAAATTCACAGTTTATGTTGCCCAAATCAGTCTCAACACTCGATACAACACCATTTGTTTGATTTATTGACTTAAGACTACAGTTTTCTATTACTTTTACACCTAAAATAAACAAAAATAAAACTGTTTGTTTTGAAGTTAATTTGATGAAGTAAAATACCTTGTTTTTGTGCTTCTCCCAAAATAGATAAACAAATTTTATATGGATCACCCACACCATCTCCAGGTATCCATAATCCACCAACAATGTCATCAATATTTATCAAAGGACATTTTTCTTTGCATTGCTCAGGAGTTAATAGATCACAGTCAATGTTCCAAGAACTAATAACCAAAGTAAGAATAAAAAAAATTAGATTGGTATAACAAATAATTTTTGATAAAAATAATAACATACATAGATTGAGACTTCATCCTCCTAAAAACAGTCATTCTATCTCTAGATCTAGCTAAATTTAAACTCCCACATTGTTTCCATCCAGTAGACAATCCTTTCTTTTCCAATTCTTCATACAAATCAATGCTTGATTGTGTTAATTGAACTTGCGCTAAACTAGGTTTGAACACACCAATCAGACCTGAAGAATGCCATGTTGTTCCTCCTCCAATTCTAATAATAATCAAAGGTTTTATATACTGTGATAGTTTTAATCTCTATGGTTATTTGCTTGTTTATTACTTACCTATTTTGTTCAATCAAGACTGTTTCATTTCCCCATCCTAGTTTGGCTAGATGATAGGCAACAGATGCCCCCATTACACCACCACCACATATTACCACACGAGCGCTCGTCGGCGGCACTTGGTGGATTAGTTGTATTTTCGGATTTGGATCATTTTCACTAAAACATTGTTTTGATGTTGAAAACAATCTAAGTGTGCTGTGGTGTCTGACAGTGCATCTTCGCAGCATGTTTGTTTCTATGTGCTGTCTGAATCAATAGGACTTCATTGTCACTATCAATTGGCTGCTGATTTGGAATTGATCCAAATTAATAGTTGGTGTTAGCGATTGAGATCGAATGATTAACATTTAGTGGGCTTCTTATGTTATGACATTTATTGCTTTTTTGCTTGTTTGAACTTGTAGGTTAGGTCATTACATATACTTTGATATACTTCAATTTACTTGTTACTTTTGCGTGCATTTTTCGCTATCTAATAAAATACTCGTTTTACCACCAAAGTTGTGAATCTTCAGAAATTAAAGCGCAAACATTCAATCATATTCTAAATATTATAATTTGATTTTTTTAATTTATAAACAATTCGGGTATAATTTTGCTGTAGTATTATTAGGTGTACAGTTGGTTGCATATAAAAACGTTACTATTTGCCATGGCTCCAACGCAAGCGCAACAGAGAACTTTCAACATTTTGTTTCTGTTGCAGTCAGTTGCATTAAAGAAACGTGTTTTGTTTTTCTATGTCAAGAAAAAGAAACATTTCACAAAGTTTTCGTGATTATGAGTCATAATAACGTGTGTGACGTCATGTAAAAGACTGATTTCATGACGTCACACACGTTCAATAAAATGGAAAAATGGCTCAACTTTAAGAGCAAAAATAAAATACTTACAATGCAAATTTTTCATTGAAATAAAAAAGAGGTGAAAGAACAACTCTTTGACTATCATATAAAAATAACAAATGTATAATTATATTGTTAGGAAATAAGTTATAGTCAATTTTCCACAACGTGTTTTGCAAAAAAAAAGAAAAGCTAGAAGAAAATGGATTGCATAGGTCGATAGAAAATTAAATTCTGCGTCTTACAGTGCTTTTCATTTTTTTC
>JARJDS010034780.1:0-40609 GCA_030264155.1 Atheta pasadenae | reverse complement strand
AATTCGTGAAACAAATGTAAACCGATTACGGCATAAATGTATTGATAATATAAGCTATTTATAGAATGTATTTTGAATGTGTTTCTGAGTTTTTATATAATATGCACGCCGAACTGCGCTTGCAGCAGTGAAGCACGTGAAGCATGCGCGCAGGGTTGATTCGCACCGTAGGCAACTGCAAGCACACTAAATACGATGCGTTGCGAAGTGCCGCACTACTACTGCCACACATCGACGTATTTACACAGAATTGCGCGTGTAGCAGAGTATACGCCGCATACGCGCAGCGTATTGTCGCACCGTAGGCAACTGAAACACACAATGCGGTGCGGTCCGAAGCGTTACGAATGATTACGAAGCTCAAGCGAATGCGCAGTTTTAACTGTCAAAAACAGCTGTAATTTTCGATGTTTTTGCATAAATGTAGGCAAAAACAAACTTATTATCAACAAAAGTAGGCGTTAAAGTGTTAAAAATTTAATAATTTGTTCATTTTACTGAAAGATTGTTATTAGTTAAGTGTGGTTTGTGTACATTTACAAAATGGTTGATCGTAAGTTTTAATTTATTGAATGTATTTTAACCTGTTACAAATATTCCTAACTTTTATGTTTTTTGGTAGCGCGAAGTAAAGTAAACATGAAGGAACTTGATATTCAGTCAAAACAAGTAGCGACTCAACATATTATTAATATGCTACAACGCCCTGGACAATTGGAAAAGGTAGAAATGTTTAAGAAAAGATACATTCGTAAGAAAGCTTCAGTTGAAGCATTGTTAAAATCAGCAATGCAAAGCCAACTAAATGGTGTTATTGATGGATTAAATCTCCTTGGTACTAGTTTGGTTGATATGAAAGAAGTTGAAGTAACGTACGTTTTATTTTAAGCAAAATATTTAAAATAACAAAATTTGCTAGAAGTGTCAAATATCAATAATTTTTGTTTTTAGTTTAAAATCAATGAACAAATACTTTGAAACAGTCCCAGCATTGTCGAACAACTTAAAGGAAGTTCGTGACGAAAATATGCGCCATTCTCAATATGTAACTGCAAAAGAAAACCTGAAACATATTTTCACAGTGCCTGAAAGCATTGAAAAAACTAATCAATGGATCAGTGATGGGAAATTATTGCACACTCATCAATGTTTAAGAGATTTAGAAAACTCCAGAGATGATTTGCTGTTTGAGTTGCATAAATTACCAAACCAATCAATGGGTATTCTAACTGTAAAGAAATATTTCTCAGAAGTCGAAACATTGTCTTCCAAACTCAAGGCACAATTAAGTTTGAATTTAAAGCGAACATTAGACGCAGTTCGAAAAAAACCAACCGTTATTGTAACAGCGTTGCGTATTATTGAACGCGAAGAAAAAAGTGATGAAGAAGCGATCAAACTACACAAAAACAACGGGTTTATGCCTCCCGGACGGCCTAAACAATGGAAAAAGATGGCGTTCAATGTGTTAGAGGAAGAAGTCGAGTTGAGGATTGAAGGAAACTTAGTTGAAGAACGCGCTGATAATAAATTATGGTTGGTTAAGTATTTAGAACGCATAAGAAAAGCGATTTTGGAAGATCTACGCGTTGTGAAAACTTTGTGTGTTCCTGTTTTTCCACCCTCATATAATATTATTGATGAATACATTAAAATGTATCACAAGTGTTTGTCGACTCAGGTAATTTATAATACCTACAAACTGTTTTGGTTTATAACTGTTGTTTTTAGTTGAACGGCATTATAAAAAATGGTCTTGAAGGCAACGAATATGTTTCGATGATGGCGTGGATTTTAAATACTTATTTAGGTCCGGAATTGTTGGGTCATCCTGATTTAGCTGAACACACCAAAGATCTTTCACCTTTACTTGATGATACTGTGTTGCATGAATTAAAGAATGCGTATTTGGTTAATATGGAAAAGAATTACACGGATTGGTTGGAGAAAACGTTGGAAACAGAAGTGCAAGAATGGCGGTCGGATGTGCCACCAAGACCGGATATTATTTTGAGAACATCTGGGCCTTCAATTATTTTTGAAATGATTGGACAGAATTTGGAGGTTACAAAAACAATTAATCAAGATATCACTAATGATGCTCTATTTTTGAGTATCAAACATGTGGAAAACTATGCTAATATGTATCGCAATGCTATAATTGAGTTTAAAACTCGACACTTTGAAGATAGGCGACTGGTTTTGTTTTTTACACAATACATGATTACAATTGTGAATAATTGTTTGCAATTAGTCGAGTTGGGTGTGCAGTATATACAAAAATATTGTACTGCGAACACCATGAAGATAGATCATGTTATTAGTAATTATAAAAAGATATTTTTTGTAAGTTTTTGAGTGTTTTTGATGTAATGTAAATGTTTTATGTGTTTTTTGTGGTATTTCCAGGACTTACGAACCGAATCAAGTTCGTACCTCCTTGAAGAAGCGTTTCTGGACGTGGACAAACACTTCGATGATTTATTCCGGCCTCGTTGGTTGAACGACAGTATAACTTTGGAGACGGTAAAAGTAACTTTGGAAGATTATTTTAATGATTATAAGGGTTTGATTGACGAGAATTTTGAGTTGATTATGAGAGAGGCGCAGGTTTTAGTTGCCAAACGTTATTTGGTCGCCATGTTGTCTAAACGTATTTCGTTCAAAACATTTGAAGAATGTCAAGCTGTGGCGAACCAAATCACACGCGAAGCTAGAAAGTTGCAATTGTTATTTACGTCTATTGACGTAAATCTTCAAAGGGCTGATGATCCTTTGGAAATTATTATTTTGTTGGCTGAAGTTGTTAAAACTGATGATGATATGATGAGTTTAGATTTGCATAGAGTCGTTGAAAGATATCCGGATATTACTGAAGATCATTTGTTGCGGTTAGCGTATTTGAGAGGTGATATACCAAGGGCGGATATGCGCGAAAAAATTGTTTATGTCATCAAAACTAAGCCAAACAGTTCGCAGAGAACTATTTTTTCACAGTTGGTGTTTCCAAAGTCTTTGATTCAAGACTTGAAGAGTAATATTCCTTAGATTTAGGTTGAAGAAATTCAGCTTTATTATTATTCAAAGTATTAATGGAGTATTTAAGCAAATTAAAGTTACATAACAAGTTTTGTCTGTTTTGTGCCTAGTTTGAATTGGTTTGAATCCTTTTTATCGATGTTTCGTTTGTTTGTCCTTGAAATGTCATTGTGCGCGTTGCGTTATGTGGCGTTCAATGGCGTGTGATGGCGTGGTAATCGCGTTGAGGCGTGCCCTGGCGGATTTCAAAAGGTCGGTACACAAGGTCATACTTAGTGGCGTTGGTCAAACGGGGAATTTCATATCTGCCGCCAGCGCACGCCGGCTGGCGGACGGCGACTGTCAAATAACAAATGATGCAGAGGGCGCTGATAGTCAAGCCGCGTTCTAAGCCGACCAATGGAACGAAAGTTTGGGTCAGCCATTTTAAGAAACGATCGCGACGCAGTGTTTGTGCAAGCTTTGTTTGCCGGAATTTCGCGCAATCGGCCGCCGTTGTAAACGCCGCCACACACGCGCGCCACGACCAGCCGTCGAGCAAACGCAACGCGCGTTTACCGTGTCCGCGCCAACCCGGCTCGGCCACCTTCTCCGGCGTTCGCGTTTCATGTTCGCGCAAGAAACATTGAGGTTAGCGGTTTGAAAGTGTCAAGCGGCCGAGAGAGGCGAACGAAGCGCAGCGAGTCTCCAATTGGCGTATGGTTTGAGTGCAATGTGATCACATAATGGCGGGTAAGGTCTTACGGTGGAAATATGTGGAAGACCCGGCCGGACCGCAACCACGGCCGCGTCATGGGCACCGCGCGGTGGCTATCAAGGAGTTGATGGTCGTATTCGGCGGAGGCAACGAGGGTATCGTCGACGAGTTGCACGTTTACAATACAGGTATTTATGCGCTTTCAACTTTTGGCTGGCCGCCATCAAACATGGCGCGCGCGCGTATGTTTGTTGTTATTTATACTAGCAACAAGACGCTGTTTTCGAATTTGATTTGGTTCGCCAATGCAAACGACGAACTCCATCGGGTGGCCGAGGAGTTGATCTAGCTACGGAAGCGCTTTTCACTTCCGATTATAGATTTTTTCTTTCAATTTCCTCGGCTAATTTACCTACAACACTATAAGATGGCGTCCCTTTCATTTGTAAACTAGAAATTTTGCGGCGAATGCGCCGCACTATCTAACTGGAACTTGATAATAATTATTCCGCTCATTAAAATACACTTAGTACTTTACAAGAAATTTATTTTTTCACTTATTTGTAGTCGATAGTTTTGCTTTGATTGTTTTATTTGAAATTAAAGGAGGTAGACAACCAAATTCACACAAAAAACGGCGCACTAAAATTTCTAATTAAGTTTTTCGTTGTAGTTTAAGAATTTGAGGACTTCTTCTTATCATGGTTTTTGTTGTTGTTTACAGCCACAAATCAATGGTTTGTGCCTGTTTTGAAAGGCGACGTACCACCAGGATGCGCGGCGTACGGTTTTGTCGTCGATGGGACTCGCCTGTTGATTTTTGGTGGCATGGTTGAATATGGCAAATACAGCAGTGAATTATATGAATTACAAGTAAGTAAAGAACAAAAAATTGTAACCATTAATTTCTTCAGAAAGGCGCGTCACAATTCTTAATAAAGTTTTGTTTTAATTTATTAAAAGTAAATTTTGTTTCTTTTACTTTAGGCATCGCGATGGGAATGGAAAAAATTAAATCCTTTACCACCGAAAGTGGGCCAAGCACCTTGCGCTCGCCTAGGTCACAGTTTCACCCTAGTAAACGACAAAATCTATCTTTTTGGTGGATTAGAAAACGAAAGCGAAGACCCTAAAAACAATATCCCGCGTTATTTAAACGATTTGTATGCGTTAGACATCCGGTCCAATCCTGTCCAATGGGAGATCCCAATAACAAACGGCTCGCCGCCACCCGCGCGAGAATCCCATACAGGCGTCTCCTACGTTGATAAAGCCACCAATAAGTCATATTTAGTTATTTATGGCGGTATGAGTGGTTGTCGTTTGGGTGATCTATGGTTTTTTGAAACCAACACATTGACATGGAGCAAGCCGTTGATCTCTGGGATTACCCCCCTTCCGCGTTCGTTACACACGTCTACACTAATAGGCAACCGAATGTACGTGTTTGGCGGATGGGTACCAGTCGTCAACGACGATGGCAAAACACCGAATTACGCCAACAGCGAAAAGGAATGGAAATGCACCGGTACAATGGCGTGTTTGAATCTTGAAACATTGCATTGGGATGAGTTGAATATCGGTAGCATGGACACAAATTTACCGTGCGCACGCGCTGGCCACTGCGCGGTAGGCATTAACACCAGGTTATATGTTTGGTCCGGACGCGACGGGTATCGCAAAGCATGGAATAATCAAGTTTGTTGTAAAGATTTGTGGTATTTAGAGGTTGAAAAACCAGTGGCGCCTGGTAGGGTCAGTTTGGTGAAAGCTGGCACTAATTCCTTGGAGGTTAACTGGACAGGTCTGCCATCTACGCAAACGTATGTTTTGCAAATACAGAAATATGATTTAACACCTACTGCTGCTGCTACTCCTGCTCCTGCTAAACCTATTATGCCTGCAGCGGTTGCCAGCGCGGCGGTGAGGCCGGTTGCTTCGCCAAAGGTTGTACAAAAGGCACAACCGAATCAAATTAAATTGCAGCCGATGAATGTGGCGCCTCAGATTGTAGCGACTGCGCCGGCAGTAGCAGCACCTGTAGCTGTTCCGTCTCCACCTAGAATTATTAACCCTATGGTGCGGAGTAAATTTGTTGTTCGCAACACGTCACCGAAAGTTGTTGCCGCATCGCCTGGTAGTGTTGTCTTGCCTGCATCGCAGATTTTGTCGCCGACATCTGTGGCTGATGGTCAAACTGTGGTGAAAACAACGCCGAGTATGTCTGGTATCCAGGCTTTAGCTGCTGCTGCGGCTGCTACTCAAAAGATTACGGTGACTGGTGCGCAGCCCATCAAGCTCGCAGGTTTGTTTTTCAAATATATATATTTTTTGATTTTGCGTGTACATGTTTGGTTATTTATCTAGCTGGGAGTAAAATATCAACAACTGGTACTATAATTCGTCAAGCATCTCCACAAATGGCTGGAAAACAAGTTATAGTACAAAAAGGTGGTATTGTGCAAAAAGGTCCCACACAAATTGTTACACTGGTTAAAACTAGTACCGGTATGGTTGCGACAATTCCAAAAACTGGGGGTGGTATTATTCAAACACCGATAATACAGGGCGCGACGGCGGCAAACAATATTGTTAAGTTGATGCCCCAAAACGCCAACAAACTGCTTACCACCGTCAAGACGATACCGACGAGTATGATTGTGAACAAACCCAATAAGATTGTGTTGCAGAAAAACGCGTCGGGTGGGTTGACTACTCTCGGCAATCAGCAGGTTATTGTTGTTAGTTCGGGTACTGCGCTTCGTAATATTCAAACCATTTCGAACGCACAACCCATGATGGTTTCACAACCGAAAACTTCAACGGTTAGCATTCAATCACCTAAAGCCGGTATTGCAAATTTACCTAATGTTAAGATCACTGGTAAACCAATCATCATGCCTCATTTTGTTAGTGGCACAACGCCGAAAACTATTACTATTTCTAAGAATACGGTAAGTGTTACTTCGGTTTCATGATTATTTTTCAATTACTTATTGTCTTGTATTTCTTTATTACTAATGTCAATTGTTTGTTGGTTTTGTACAGAAACATATGATGATTGGTGGTAAACCTGTCACTGTACAAATTGCTGATGGTGCAACACGAAAAACGATAATAATGCCAGCCGGTGGTGCCGGTAAGATTATTCGCCTTCCGACTGTTAGTGGTACACCAATTTCAACGACCGTTAGTGGGGAACCTAAAGTTATGATGGTGACACGTCCTCGACAACCCATAGCAACAACAATTGGTATGTCGTGGGGTTTATCTTAAAATGTAGTGCTGTTTGTGTAATTATTTAAATTTTTTTTGTTCAGCTTCCACATCATTTGATGAGCCAGCTACAACAGACGCGGCTTTAGCTGCACTTGCGGCTGAAGCTGGTCTTATCGATCCCGAACCTGAAAAAACAATGGAACCTGACATGCCTTCCGGGATGAACATGGAAATGGACGACGACGGTAGCGGTATGGAAGCAGATGGCGCTGTTGGATTGTTTGGTGGTAGTGTAGCGCCTCTAAGAGGTTTAAAAGGCGGTGGTCGTATACGCCCACCTTCTGTGATACCTTATACATACAGGGGTGGACTTAAAGGGGGCAACGATTCACCGCCATCGCTGCCTTCCGAAGAAACCCCAGTGGAAAGTCAAGAACTGCACGATACTGAAGAGGCTTCTGCGTTACCCGATACAGACATTTTAAATAATGTTGAGAATGAGGCCGCGCACGGTCTTCCTTTGGACGAGCTAAATTTTAACGGGTCTGCTGAAGGTGTTGGTCAAGGTTTAGATGAAAATGAAGTTAAAACTGAGCATGAACCTGAAAATAAAAACACGAGTATTGTTGACGAGGGCGAGAGTCAAAGTAGTCAAGAAGAAATGACAGCTGAGCAATTGTTAGGGCAAGCTGAACAAAGCGAAACAACTCCAGAGTGTCCTCCAGAAAGTTCTCAGCAAGAGGAATCGGCGCTAAAATCCGATGATTTACCAGTTGCTGGTCTTCAATCGGAAATGACTGAAAGTGCAAGTGCAGCGCTTGCAGCTGCTGTAGCTGCGGCAGAAACAGAAATTAAAGAAGAAGACAATGATGCAGGTCCATTGGATAAACTCAGTGACAGCGATGCTCAGTTGTTGTTAAGCGCGATTGGTAATGAAGATGATATAGACATGAAAACTCCCATCCCAATTGTTGCAGCGTTGAACGCGATCAAAAACGATAATGATCTTATTCCTGATATAAAACCTCACCTTGAACCTAAAATAGAACCAGTTGATACTACAAATAACCAGCAGGAGGCTATGGCGACAGCGACGGAAAGCAAGGTGAAAAAAGAAGATGGCAATGCGTTGGCGGCGCTAGCGTCGGCCGCGCTTGACCATTCGAAGGAGACGAATAATAAGACTGACGTTGCTCTGATCACGCCCAAAGATTCCAAGGATTCAAAGGAGTGGTACACAGTAGGTTTTGTCAAGGGCACTAGCTATGATGTGCATAATTTTTGTATGTTAAGCGGTGAAAATTTGGAAAATTTGCGCGAAGATGTGCTACCGGATTTATCTACGTTGAAGAAATTAACATTAGAACCTGGCACTGCATATAAATTCCGTGTGGCGGCTGTTAATTCCGTGGGTATTGGTGAATGGAGCGAGGTTTCTGCGTTTAAAACATGTCTACCTGGTTTTCCTGGAGCGCCATCTGCAATTAAGATTGCAAAGTCTGTTGATGGCGCGCATTTGTCTTGGGAGCCACCATGTGTTAACCAAGAGAATATACTCGAATATTCAGTTTATTTAGCAGTGCGTAATTCTGCAAAGGTAAATTTGTCTTTTAATGTGGGTGAGTTGTGTCACGGTTTGAATATTTGATGTTTTGCAGGAGCGTGCAAATTCGAATTTGGCGTTTGTTAGAGTTTATTGTGGACCTAGTAATTCTTGCACAGTCCCCAACTCTTCGTTAGCAGCAGCTCATGTTGATACTACGACGAAATCCGCCATTATTTTCCGGATTGCTGCGAGAAACGATAAAGGTTATGGTCCTGCCACTCAAGTTAGGTGGTTACAAGGTTAGTTTTTCGTATAACTTCAAATATTTGAGGTTGTATTTATGTTTTTTTTGTTAACAGATCCAAATGCAACGGGTAAAGGTACAAAACGAGGTGCAGAAGATTCGCCTGCGACTGTGAAAAAGAAAGCGTGAGTGACTTCCGGTTTATTATAAGTGACCTAAAATAAAGACAAGACGCTTCCGTGGTTTCGTTTACCCGTTACGAGTGCAAAAAGCACACTGTAACGAGCATTTTCTAACGAACGGACCTGATTGCAAACGAGCAGTTTAAGTATGTGTCGAAAGGGGATTTTAATTTAATGTAACATTTAAAAACTTATGTATGTTTACTTGTTTTTTTATTATTATTAGTTTACAACGCCGATCTTAATAACTTTACAATTTAGAAAACATGCAACATTTAATTTTAAATAAAACAGATCATAGACACATAGACAAACAGGTGCGTGTCAATCAAGACTTAAAATAGATAGAAAACGAATATTAAGTCGTTGGAGGGACATTAACTGATTTTGCTCCTATAATTTTATTTACACTTCTCAAGTAAATCTAGACAGTATAGAATCTTAACTTAACTTGCAAAGCAACAATTTCGATTTGCTGACAATTTGAATCGAAGAAACAACAGGTGAATGTTGTACGTTTCTTTTCTGCATACAAAAAGGATTTGTTGCAATCTGAAGGTTGTCAAATGATGAGACCTTGAAATGTTTGTTACACATTCGCCATTTTGTTATTTATGTTTTTGTACTGAATGTTTTACGGCGGAAAGCTTGTACATATTAACAGATTATTAATTCGGAGTTAATATAATTATACAAAGTAAATGGTGAGGCACAGGTGTTCAGATATTTGATGTTCGGGTGAAATAATGCAACGTGAGAAAGGGATGGTAAGAACGCACTTAGATAAATATTCGATTGTAATGTTGAAAAGAATTAATGAAAGGACAAAGTATGTATATTTTCATGTTTATAATCTTTGATGGCGATGATGGCTGCAGGAAGTTGACGGGAGCAAACATCTGAAAATGCATCAGTTTTGTAAGCGTAGAACTAATAAGATATACATTTATAGTAGTTTAATTAGTTATTATTGCTTTTCTGTTAAATCGCTAGATGTTAAGTTGGATCACTGAGAAGAAGAATCGGCTTGGAAATTGATAATTATTAGTTGGACTCGTACGATCCGCAAATTATATATATTTTATTAATTCCAGACGAAAGCAAAGCGTACGTTTGTACCAATTTATTGTCGTTACTCTGTCTCATTATCACAGTAGAAATCAATTCGTTAGTTTTAATTTCAGAATAGTTTTGATAAAATCTTAGCAGTTATCGCAAGAATACAATTGAGACATACAAAGTGGAATCATAACGTCAAAATTTCATATGTACATAAGATGTTTATTAGGTTTAGCTGCTCTGATAAGTAAACAAAAGTAATAAAGGTTTTTATCTGTTTCTCATAAGTAAAATAATTGTATTTTTATTTACACGTTGTAATCATGAACCATTTTTTGTTTTCTGTGTTGTTTTTTAGAGCGCTTATTGGTGGAGGTAGTTAAGAGTTGTACTTTAACGTATGACCAACTTTAATCCATAAATATTCCCCGAAGTATTTTATTTTAGCCTTCAAAGTTGGGCAATTTTTTGGTTTTTTTGAAACACGGGTTGGAAAATTGATCATAACTTTTGACCATGATACTCAAAGTCACTTCCCTAATTTTTCTTATATAGTTTAAGAGTTGTACTATAACGTATGACCAAATTTAATCCATAAATATTCCCCGAAGTATTTTATTTTAGCCTTCAAAGTTGGGTAATTTTTTCGTTTTTTTGAAACACTGGTTAGAAAATTGATCATAACTTTTGACCATGATACTCAAAGTCACTTCTCATACGGTGCGATTCTACGTTGCGCGTAGTTGGTGTGCGTTAGGAGTAGTGCGGCACTATCCTACACGATTATTTGTAAAGTGCATGAAAATGAAATTATGAAACTTTGCATATTTCGCCAATTATAGGAAATAGTCTAGTGGTTAAGAAGCCGCTAGTAAAGCCGAAGGACTGCGGTTCGATTCCTGCTTGATCTATCTTTTTTTCTCAAATAAATAAGAAGCTTGTAATGCTTACTTAAAATTGAATTATGAATTGAAAAATATTCTAAGTTCAAGTGCCCGAACTTAAAAATTAAAATTTAAAAATGTAAATTATAAAATACGTTCCTGCAATGTATTCCCACCATTAAAAATGCTTTGTCCCTACCACAATATGGGGTTGATGGCTACGAAACCTGGTGGAAAGACCGTAGTCTGTTGAAGGTGGTTGGCCCGGGAGGCCGTGCACCTCGCCTCCTCTACAATCTTAAGGGGGACCCTGTCAAATTTTTTCCTGAAAAATTTAAAAGAATGTTTCCTCTGTTTCTTTGTATTATATTTTCTATTTGTACTCTTCCTCTTTTCTTGTATTTGATATTCATCCCTGAACATTTATTTCCATTTACTCTGGACTCTTATACTTGTATTTTCGTACATTGCTATTGCTCCTTTGTATTTGAATTCCATATACTTTGTATTTAATTTACATTCATTTCTGAATTTTATTTTAGAATTTTTTTGCTTTAAAAAGTCCACAGCCGCTGGGTATCGAACCCGCGTCGCCTAGGTGAGAAGCGATCTCCTTACACATTAAGCCATTCAGCTCCGTGCTGTTTTTATTAAAAATAGGAAACTTAAGTTGCAAACTGCAAAAATGTATAAAGCAAATGCAATACAACAGAATTAAAACCGAAAAATGTTATTACAACATATATTAACCTGAAAACGATAAATGGAATACACAAAAAGAAAGAAATCGCATACGATTAATACATTTATTAAAAGTTAAAGCCGCGCATACAACTTAAATGTTATACTTAACTTAAAAATTATAGCAATTTGATGCACTAGTTGATGTGCATTAGTTTGCGCTTCGTAACGCTAATAGAATTTCTTATTTTTTTAGCTGAAAAAAAGTAGCAAGGGGTTAGCCTTCAAAAATGTTGAAAAATTGAAAATGGTTGGACATGTAAAAAACAAATTATTGAAGATTGTTGCAAATGTCAATAATAATGTGAATATGCCAAAAAAGTTTAAAAGTTTGTATTGCTTTCTCGTTAATTTTATTTTCTTCCTGAATATAAAATGTACATAAAAATTCAAACTGGTGGCGCAGGCTAGTGGCGGGTGCTGTAACTAACGACTACAGATTCCTGTAATTTTGCTAATACATAATGTAGTTAGTGTTACTCGCCACTAGGTAGCGCCAAGTATTTTATAAAAACTAAAATAAAATAATTTAGAGATTGTTCTTCGGGTTGGCACCCAAAGCCATCAAATTTGTTTCTGAAAAGTCCATTTTGTCCAAATTAAAAAATAAATATTTAATACACACCACATGTTTGTTGCTTTAGAAAACCATAATTAAGTAAATTTCAAAATTAATTTTTTTTATTTTTAAACCTTTCTTATATATTACAAATACTATTTCTAATGGAATCAGATAGTAACTAGACATTACATTAAAACTTACATCGTTGACTGAAAATTTATTTTATTTACAGATCTTCAGTCAATGCTTACATGCAATTCAGTAGCACCAGTTTTACTAGGAAAACGATGCATCGATACTATTGCAACAATAATTAACCATGATAAATGCAACGTAAAACACAAAGTAACACAGAGAACACAAGACGCGCGAGATTGAAAGCACAGGCGCGTTGCGTTCTTCTTATTCAAAATTTGCACTACGGCGCCCCAAATATATATTTATGTAAATAATATGAGATCAAAGAAAAGCCTGCAACTCACAAATCCTTGCAGGTTGTAATAATAACTGAACTATATCTTCAGCTAGAGAGAATGCAACACTGATCTTGACCAATGCAGGCAAAACTGGTTTGAACAGTTTTATTCGTTGAGTGGATGAAATACCTTAAAAGCAAATAAACCCAAATAAAACCCTTGAAACCACATAAAAATCTTACATACAGTAATAACTTACTTCCCAAAAATGCATTAAGTAAATTAATTAAAAGCACACACAAATTTAAACTTTTAGGCANACAGTGACCTGATTTATAGTTGCTTCATAACCCTTAAAACCAACAATTAAAAAACATTCAACTATAATAAAATATTAAACATACATACTTGAAAATGTATAAGTTTTGACAAACTTCTATCAGCGATAAAGACTTTATGCAAATAACAACAAACCAAAGACCTCACTTCCCTTACTTCCTACAAAGCCCATTTACCAGCTACACACAACAAATCATTTTCAGTCTCCGAACAAGCCCCCAATTACATTTGAACAGCTGCACTATACTATACAATTCAAACAAAACTAATAAAAACTTACACTAAAAAATATTACAATTTAAGTAATTTATAATTATTATTAAAAATCACAATATTTCTTGTTTTACAAGAATACAATACCTTTTATGCTTTAACAACAGGCTTCAACACTAATGTTTGTTTGCATTTTTCACACTTATAACTTTTACCATTCACATCAACTTTAATTTCATTTACAGTTGTTATTGCTATTTCAATTAAGTTTTCCATTGATTGTAAACTGTCACACTTCACAAAAGAATCTAAAACATAATCCCACATGGACATAAGATATTGTTTGTTATTACATTTCTATCAATTTCTACTTGTATTCGGAATTTATTGTAAAAAGTGCATTGGCGTGGCATCTGTTGTAGAAGTTCTTAACTAAATTCATAGCGTGGCATCTGTTATTGAATTACCGAACTAAACTAAATTTACAGTTCTAAATAGTAAAATTAATAGAGGACTGTAATGAAATTTTGTACTTTACCATCTCGCGTATCTGTAATCCTAATGTAATTACTCAAAAGTTTAACTTTTCCACACCAAATTTCATCAACATTTTTAGATTTTACATTAGGATCACAGAAATGGGAGGAGGTAAAGTACAAAATTGCATTACAGTCCTCAATAGTAAATTTACTAAATGTTGATGTTTTTATTCAATTTACAAGACAGTCGATGCACTTCATCACTTAACAATTCACTCACAACATAGTTGTATTGTTTCTAAATAAACAAAAAAAGGTCATGTTGAAATTTTAATTACAGTGTGGTTGGAAATACAAAATCTCAGTTATCTACATAAGTTAACCAGCAGTTTGCTAAATCGCTGCTCAGCAAAATTTAAAAAAGGCACTTACAACATACACAGAAGACACAATGTAAGTAAATTCGTAACTACATACTTAAATAACAAAATCGATATACATAATAAGACTGAAATTGATTAAATTCCATTGTATAACATTTATTGCATGTGAGTATCAATATTATATTATAACTGACGTCCACAATGCATACTTTAGATATTCGACCAAAAAATGCGCCACTTTGTATAAATTTGAATGGTTAAAACTTCATATGTAACATTAAGTTCCACTACTTTGTGCACAGATCGTTTGCCAACACATAGCATGTAAAAATATTGATTCTATATCTGATTTGGACATTCTAGTAATTTTGTTTGTGACTTTTAAATACAATAAACAAAGGTTGCTGCGAGATATACTTAATGTTCGGGTTATTATTATCACTTGCATAATACGCATTCAAACTATTATGACCCCAGAGATGTGTTTCCAAAGTGGAACGATGTTGGCACTGCCTGTTGCGTGAATGAATATCCTATGACAAAATAAATCAAATTAATAATTATTTAGTGACTGAATTGATTATTTACACACCTCCTTGTTGTTCAATTTTCTTACTTTCCTTGGCAGCGCGGCGTTGATCGGCTAACACGCAAATTTCTACAAGTGCATTTTTCTGTTGGTCTGTAAGTCCCATCATCAGAACTTGATACCACTCAGTCTCGCTAGCTTCGAGTCTTGTCATAACCTCTTTGAATACAATATATTCGTCTACCTCACAGTTTTCGTCATCTAAAGGTGTAGTGTACGCTTCGAGCACCATCTCTTCATTCAAATCGAAATCAGAGTCATCGTCTTCGTCACCCGAGTCATCCGGCACGTCTTGAATTGTAGCGCTTACTTGGAAACCTTCAAAAAAATATCATTTACTCTCATCACTTAATAATGATAATGATTACTTACCAGCATTGGTCATAGTGCTAACAGTTTTTCTAGATAGTGCTTCCATGTAATCTTTGTCTTCAATATCGTCTTCGTCCGAACTCAATGAATCTTCAATATCACCACCTTCCGAATCCGAATCTTCTTCATCAGACAATTCTTGTGCTCTCGCAGCGTATGCGCGTTTCAAACCTTCGAATAAAAGTACTAATGCTGGCATTACTTTCGGCGCTAATTCATGAAGCACTGCAGGTTTTTGTGGCAGACTTATTAGAGTACACATTCCAATAACGCATAGTTTTCTATCATGCACACCAAGGAAACAATCAACATCATGGATCCATTGCGTTAGAAACTGCGCCGTAAAGTTTGGTAGTTTCTCCAAAACGGTGAATAACAATTGCGGGCTATAATATAAAGCTGCTATGAGAACCTAAACAAGAAAACAAAAGTTATTTATAGGTTATTATGGTTGCCTATGTAAAACTCTAACGTTTGTAAAGCTGGCTCATGTAAATATTTTTAACATAAACAAAAGTTCCTAATTTTAGAAGTTAAGAAAAATCTAAACAAAGTACAATTAGAATATAATTTAACTCAAATAATTGTGAAGCACAATATTGCATACCTGTAAACACATTATTCTTAATTCACTCGTCCGGACTTCCCGTAATAATCTCGAGGCAGCCAACTCGACCAATAAAGGTGCAGCAGCATCAATACGATTTTTATATTGTAAAAGCAAAACTTCCAACAATTTTGCAGCATGGCATTCGGGATCTTCGCCCATATCTTTACTCAATATCTCCTTGCATATGTTGTAAACAGCTAGCAATCTTTGTTCATTTGCCAAAAAGCCATTTGTGTCGACAGTGATGTAATTGTGTAAAGCTGGCATCATATCAGTGAAATGTTCCAAACCATTTTTCATAAATACTTGGTACAGTAACTCAAAGACTTTCCACATCTCCTCGGAAATATGCTTTCCGGTGCAATCAAAAATAAGCGATAGAACCTCCTCGTAAAATTCTTGAACTTCATTCTGAAGCACATGAGCTACTACTTGCAGAACAGTAGGTTCCATCAACTTCATTACCTCTGGTTGTTCCTCCATAACAGTTAACAATGTCTCAATCGTATTCAACAAACCCATGGCAGTGATAGCTTTCTCATCAGAGCCTTCATCCGTGTCCAATACTTGACTGAATGTCGTCGCTAAATGCTGGCAAATGTCAACCGCAATTGGAGTCAATTGTTGAGTAAACTCACATACTAATTTCTGCATTACACCGGTCACATCTTCGTTCTCAGTTTCTCGAATAATTGCAAGTAATTCCAAAGCAATTTGTTTAACTTGCGCTTCTATATATTTATTTGCCCTATCTTGGTAATTCATCAACGACTGTAGTGCAATCGCAGCTTCAACCTTGACTGGTAGTTCTTTATCTTGTAGCAATGCGTTTATAGTTAAACGCACCGCTTCACCCAGTACCTGTTCCTGTTTATAAGGCGCTTCCGCAAAGTAATGAAGCACCCAACAAGCACGCGCTCTCATATGTCCCCTTGAGCTACCGAATTCAGGGAATACGTACTTCAAAAACAATTGATCCAGTTGTTCTTTATACATCTTCTTTTTCAGCAAAACATCCGCTAAAGAACCTACCATGTGTAATGCACCGTCTTTTCGTTGGGGTTCGGTAGTCGGATCGTTCAAGACCGTTGTTAAAAATGTCATTGTCTTTTGTAGCATATCTTTGCGTTTTTTACACGAGGCGTGTAGTAAAGACTGCGCTGCCGTTACAGGAGAAACAAAATCTTCGAAAACGTCGAATTTCACGCGAATGTATTCATGTGGATCTACAGACCACAATTCTTCATCTTCGGCGCTGTACGACATCAGTGGATATAAAATGTCCTGAATGATGGCGCCCATGTGTGGTTTTAGTAGTTTCCATGTATGCGAGTGGCACACTGCTTGGTTAACGTAATTGAGAGTTTGTTGTAAAACACGAGGAGGTTGCCAGTTTCCACCGCGATAAGAGTCCAATAAGCGAAGTAGGACTTCTAAAATTCCAGATGAAAATGTTTGTAAGTACCATTCGGCAAACTCGTTGTATTCTTTGGTGACGTTGCCCGGTGAACCATATCGCTCAAACATTCTGTAGAGGATATGCAACGACCATTTTTTGCATTTCCACCAGGGCAAGTCAGGTCTATCATCTTCATCAGGTTGAAGGGCTACAGGTGGTACTGGACGTTCCGCTACTTGTCTAGAAAGTACATTAAGGGGTTATTAGCTATAATTATAGTGTAGAATATTGGCAAAGATAAAATGTTTGTCTAAGCAAAGTTTAAAAGTAATACCTGCAAACTTCCATCCATTGTGTAAACATATCCCTGCTAATTAAATCCAAAGGAAGTGTATACTGTGTTAGTGCAAAGTACACCTTTAATCCCTCTTTCTGAAGTAGAACAGCTGGTTCGGACGAATCAGGCATTAACCGAACAATAAGTTGATACAATTGTGGCAACAACAAATTCATTGCTTCATGTAACGGACCTCGATCATCAGATTTTTTATATTCATAATTTTTCACCAACTGGTAAAGACACAAAATGGCACCATGCCAACCGGAGACATCTGGACTTGATAAATATATACTAATCTATAATTATGATAAAATTAATATAGAAAAGTAACAACAAATCAAAATATAAATTACTTTGTCAACAATTTGAGTCCATCGTCCTGGAAAATCATGTTTAATCATATTGTTTACACATGTGCACAATTGTAACCGAATAAGTTCTGGTGCATGTACAACTGCATCAACAATTGAGTCCCTAATAAGTGCACGATCCTGTTCATGCACAGCAAATGGCAATGGTTGTTCAGTGGAATCAGTTTCTCGCTCAGACCAACTTTGTGAAACTAAATTTTTTAAATAAATCGCGCCTGCCTGTCGCACAGGCATGTCACATTCATTTGTCATGACAACTTGCAGAAGTGCAGGTGCAAAACCAATAATTTTGTGAATCTGTATTGGAAAAAAAATAAATCAAATTAAAATCTTATTCATTTCATTAGGTTAATAGAAATGTTAAAAAGGACCACGTTGCGTATGGCAACGTGACAAGCATTTTATCTGTATTCATTTAAATGATTCATATTTAGCGCAGTTTCCCACAAATATACCCGTTGAGGTTAGGACACCACATTATAGATTTAACAGCGCGTCGACCCCGAGGGATAATTCATGGAACAAGGGTCAGGGTTTAAATGTTCATCTTTATATTTCAAATCAGTGCAATTGATCCCTGTCAAGATTCCCATGGGTATCATTGCGTATTTAAAGGGAAAATGGAAAACAAAATGTGAAACACATGTTGTGAGCACATGTGGTTTTCCAACCTGAGTCAATTGGTCCTCCGCCTGTTGCCGTTGAGCAGGGTCGATGGTGGCTCGCAACAATTCGATCAGCTTCTTCGTCTCCATCGCGGTAATCCACTTGGGGGCTGTGTCCGTCTTTGAGTAAGAATAATTATCACGCAACAATTTCAGGAAACAACGAAAATATCTGTTCTGGCTTTTTCGTTGGCTAGCCGATTACATTTGTCAAATTGAAACTGTCACGTGACCAACGTCTCTAGTAGTTACACCAAAGCCAACTACGGGGCGCAGCGTGTACGTCGCAGACTGGTCGCAGAATTTAAATGTTATGAGTTTACAATATAAATAGAACTAACCAGAGATAATACATTAATATAACATAAACTAATAAATAAATAAAATATTTATCATTTCTTATAATAATAATTAGCAAATGTAAAAATGATCTATTTAATCTATTATTATTATCAATTTTGTTTATGTGCGTTAGGCAACCAACTATGCATATATGCAGCTACAGCGCATGCGTTCAAACAAACAAACGATTGTCATTTGTTTTAGTCTCCTAGCTCATATCAAGATACTTCTAGATAGTGCAGTTTCCTCCGTTGTTCGCTTTGTTTCGCAAAACTTATTTAACATACCAATAATGTCCGTGGCATTTGAAAAACAACTAGACCAAAATTCTGAAGTCGTGCAGAATCTTGTGGTGGAAGCTGATGAGAGAATACAAATGGAAAGTACGGTTGTAGATGTATCAACTGTGTCATCGGACGATGATATGCCGTTCCAAGACATTGTTATGCTGCTAGATTATGGGATTGATGAGTTGGACATCATAAAATTTAAAAAAGCGGGAATTAATACCATCAAAGGAATTCAAATGACAATGAAGAAGAACTTGAAAGAAATTGGATTTGATGAGATTAAAATTGATAAAATTCTTGAAATTTGCGGTCAGCTTGATTGTTCAACTGGCTTTATGACCGCCATTGAGCTGTCGAATATTAGGCAACAAATATTTCGATTGAGCACTGGAAGCAAAAGACTGAAGTAGGCAACACTGTAGTCATATTATTTAAATCATGCGGTTTAATTATTTGTTATATTGTTTCAGTACTTTATTTGGCGGCGGGATTGAAGCAATGTCTATAACTGAAGTTTTTGGTGAGTTTGGAAGTGGAAAAACTCAACTGGCACACACTTTATGTGTTACAGCCCAAATGCCTGGTGATAATGGCTATGTTGGTGGGAAAGTCATTTTCATTGATACTGAACACACTTTGTAAGTAAATCTTAAATTCAAATATGTTCTCATATAATATTTTTCTAACAATTTTTGACAGTCGTCCAGACCGGCTTCGACCAATCGCTGATCGTTTCAACCTAAACCAAACCAAAGTTTTGGAAAACGTGTTGTATGCGCGCGCATATAATTCTGAGCATCAATATAATTTATTGAACAATGTAGCTACAAAGATGCATCAAGAACCCGGCATTTTTAAACTTCTGATTGTTGATTCTATTATGGCACTTTTCCGTGTTGATTACACCGGCATGGGTGAGTTAGTCGATCGACAAACCAAACTCGGAAAAATGCTATCTCGATTGCAAAAGATGAGCGAGGAGTACAACATTGCAGTTCTGATTACGAATCAAATAGTATCAGATTTTTCGGCTATTAAAGAAGAAGCTAAGCCAATTGGAGGACATATTATGGCTCATAGCAGTACAACACGAGTTGCATTGAAAAAAGGGGTAGGAAATCGCCGCTATGCGCATATGTTTGATAGTCCTGAGTTAGAAGCTGAGGAAACAAAATTTGCTATTACAACAGGAGGTATTGATGATATAAAAGATATTCAAAATTAATGGTGTTGAGTCAGAGTTTATTATTGATTAATTTTAAACAATGTTATCAATTAGATATATTGTTATATATCTCTAAAAACAAGAAGTTACACTTCAATCAGTAATCTAAACAGATATTAGGTAGGAAATATAAAAAAAAGGTTAAGTCTCAAATGAATTTATTAAGTACTTTCAATACAAGTACAATTCAATCATACTTATAAAGACAATTTTATATTCTAATATTAATTAAATAGATATGTTTGTAATATATTTACTTTATTTCTTTGTTTCTTCGCTCCGCCAACAACGTTCATAACTATTTAAGATGTTTTAAAAAGTTTTATTAATAATAATTTGATTGTTGAGCATTCGCTCATCAACTATTCGATATTATTAAAATCACCTTAACAGTATTAAAACTTCTCAAAGTAGATTTCATACCGTTTGATTATTTAACAAACAGCAAACGTTTTATTCGAAAATTTGCCACACAATTCGCTTCGATATTTATATGATAAGAATAATTACAAGAACAGAAAACAGCAAAATGTAAAACAAACAACCATCAATACGCCATTAAACTAAAACGAAATTTGTTCGCGTTTTGTACAGACAAATAATTACACTTTAATCTTAACGCTGTGTATGTAACTGTTGATGGAAGCTAGTATAATTATTTTTGATACAAAATGAATAAATTTCGTTTGTATTGAAACGTCGACAATAACAATTCGACGCGACTATATTTACTAGAATTTATCGACAATGTAATGATTAATGGTAGATTAATTTTATGCATTGATAAAATTGAGCTAATTTTAAAAACCGTAGTAAAATATGTGATTATTATGTATTTCTTTTGGTAATCACTATTAACTTTGTTTACTTTTTACTCGTTAGAATAAAGAGTATTCTCAAAAATGTAGTATTTTTATACGATTAGTTTGTTTTTTGGTATTGAATTTGTAACAATTTCACAATTTGTAAAATACATAAGAATCATTTAATTGTTCCGATAGCAGGGCTTTCACCGCGCTAGCCTCCTCCACCGCCTAGCTCTTCTTCATACTGTTTACGGAAACAGTCACCGACTGGGAAGAAGTCCCAGGACCTTTGTTGGTACATGTTCCATACGTATGTTTCTTGACCAGTGTATTCTGTATCCGGTTTATTAATTAAGTGCATAAGGAAGAACCTGAGAACAGAAACAATGATTAATATCAAATTCAGCTAACGGTTAAAAATTATGCTTGTTAATAATACTTACATGTAATTGGCCAAATTATGTTCTTGCTGCACGTGCGTGTCGAACCCGTGCGGCACTTTGTCAAAGTAATCTTTTCCAATACCACATATGAAGCAATTGGACTCCATGTCCTCTTTCACACTCTCGAGCTGATCACGAAGCTCACCAAAAGCATCAATGATCAAACCTATAACAGGTTAGATATTATAAAATTGATAAAAGAATTAAAAGCATTGATTTTACCCTGAATGATAGCCAACAAGATGACAATAATGAAGAAGAAGAAAGTGATATCAAACATGATACGGTAAGCTTCGTAATCATCACCATCTGGTGGTTCAATTTCATCACCAATACCACCACCAGCTCTAACACCTTTGTACAAATGGAACACGAAGCACTACAACAATAACAATAAAAAGAATTAGTAAACTGGTTAGATTAGTAAATATTCAATGTTTACCGTTAACATATCATGACATTTCTTATCAACTTCATCATCTTCTTCGCTGACATAGAACTTTCTGAAGAAGTTGAACGCAATAACAGTGTAAATGTACACAATGATGGTAAGCAACATTACAGTCAACACCAACTGCTTGCCGTTGTGCGTTACTGACTGCAAGATGGTCCTCAAAGTCTTGAAACCGACAGCCACATCAAGCAAATGAGCAGCAAAGAAGAAGTTGTTGAAATTGCCGAGAATACTGAATGTGAAGTACCACAACGAATACAAAAAGGAGTTATCCGTAAATGTTACACCGGCTTTCCAAACTTGATAACGCCAATCAATGCGTAAAATGTAAGAAATGATTCCCTTTGGTTCTTCTTCAGCTTCTGCTGTAAATGAAGTCTTTTCCATGCCCAAGAGGTTGCTCATCGAATCAAAGTCGTATGACTCGCTGTACTTTTGGCGTACCTTCTTTTTAACGAATTTGTCCCAATAGTTGACAGGGAATGATTTTGCTGATATTACTAGTTTATCCCAATGTGCTTTAAAGTCGTCATCCTCAGGTTGTTCAGTAATGTACAAGCCGTCGAATTCCAGTCGTCGAGCAATTTCCTTCTCGCGTTTGAATATAGCCAATGGCACTTTCAAGTGGTAGTAAGCAACAAGCATTGCTAGTGATACAAGACTGTGAGTCATCGCCATTAATAACATTACGTGTTCCATGTAGAAGTAATCTTCGTCAACGTGTACCAGTTCTATAGGATCTTCTTCTTCCTCGGACCCACCTCCAGAACCACTACCACCGTCTCCGCCATCAGCATCCGCACCAGATCCAGATCCAGAACCAATCAAATCATCGCCACTTCCACCAGCACCACTACCACTTCCATCTTCATTTTCACCCAATGTTGTTACCTTGAAGATAAGTTTGTCAGAATATAACAATATATTATTAATAAATAATTTAAATACCTTATAGAAGAGTAGGACGAAGTTGATACAGAAAGCCAACACCAATGCCAAGTATTTTAAGTTATAGAAATGTCTAGCCAAAAATGAAACAGCCTTTTGAGTGTAAGCTCCCAAGTTGAATTCAGAAGCAGCTGAAGGTTCAGGTGTGGCTTGTTGTTTTTTGCCTTCTGATTCGATGGCGGCCATAGCCGCCTGTTGGGCTGCTGCGGCTTCTGCTTTTTCTTGCGCTGCACGTTTAGCTGCTTCTCCACCAAGAATATCTTGTAACGAAAGAGGTTGTTCTGCAGGTCTTTCACCATCTGGATGTTCTGCACCTTCTTCAGATGTTTCACCTTCCCCTTCCATCGATGATTGGTGGGAACCAGTTGGAGATTCATGTGGTGCCATTTTCATTCTGTAATTTGTGCACGTTGTTATTAATTATTTTAAATTTCCTTATACGTTGACACTTACTGTCCTCCTTCTTCTTTAGTTATATCTAATCCAAACGCTTGCATTTGTCCTGCAGGTTCATCTGTGGCTGGTAATGCAGGCAACATTCTCAAGTGAGGTTTCTCTTCTTCTTTAGCAGCTTCCTGGGGTTCTTCTTGTTGTGGTCCACGCATCAAATTCATTAAAATTCCACCGAAGTATCTGCAGATATAATATACTTAGTTACAGTTTTTGAAGACAAAATCAAATGTAATACCTAGCACGTTTTCCAAATAAAAATGTTAGCAGGCTTTGGAAATCATTTATAGAATGTTAGTTGTATGATCTTTGTTTACATTGATTATTTTGGAGTTATTGGTTTATTAAAAAACTTACCTAAAGATAGATGAGACTCCGTATCCTGAATAGTAGAAAACAAGGTAAATATTTTTGAAGAACGCGACTATTAATTCGTAAATTGACATTTGTTGCATTTCCGCCATTTTGTTTTTAATGTTCGTGGGAGACAATGACGTCAAACCATAGGCAATACCATCTTTAACGCTTTGAATGCTCCTCGTAATTGGATTTCCAGCCTTTTCTTCGTCATCTTCGCCAATGTATTTGAAACTAGTCGTACGATTTGCTCCAGGACCTCCTGATTCTTCAACGGCCATAAGCGCACTTGCATGTTGCATTTCAAAGATAGCATCCTCACAGAAGTTAATGAAAGCTTCCAGTTTTTCTTTGTCACCACCCTCTGTAACGATAGAGTAGAAGAACGCACGTTTGGATTCTTTAATCTGTGGCTTTTCCCATTGCTCAATGTTGGTATCCTTGATCTCGAAGTAAACACGCTCGATACGTTTGCTTCCACCCATGATTTCAATACGTCCCAAGAATTGCTCGAAGTAATTCAAGACGGAACCAGCAGTTTCCAAGAAACGCGCAAGACGTGGTTCATTTGGCATATGTTCAGATAGATTAGTGAGCAACACAGCTAAGTTAAAACCAATTTCAGCGGAAGGCTCATGGAATAAGTCAACAAACGCAGGATAATCAATCTTTCCTTCATGGTTTACTTCGCAGCAAGCAAGGAGGAACTCGATTTCTTCACTAGAACATTAATTGCATTACGTAAAATCTCGTGAAGTCTCAATACTTACAGAATATACTTACGGAGTGTAATTCTTAGATTGTTCCATCTTTTCCTTAAAGTCCTTGGGAAGGACCCAACCTTCATTGTTGGGATCAACTTCTTGGAAGCTAGGAGACTCAATAAGGTCCTTTAGTTTCAAGAACATGTCGAAGTACTTCAGGATCATCTCCACGTTGGATGCACTTTCAACCAAGGTGTCAACCATCTGCTTACCAATAGTACCATTAACAACATTACCTTCAAGCATAGACAACATCATTGTGATCATGTCTTTTTGTAAATTCAACAATTCCTTTAACAAGTCCACCTGGCTAGAATGTTTTGAAAGTTTGTCTTGCATATGCGAAAACAGGAAGAGGAAACCACCGACAGCATCCCACAATCTTGAATGTGCCAAAGCCTGCTGATTCAATGTGCAAGGACCTTGAATTACTTCAGTGAGGGTGTTAAACACTTGACTAGCGACACCAATTGCTTTGAAGAAGTTGGCTTTGCCGGCTGGGTCAATTATTTGTTTGCTGGAATAATGCCAGTAAAAGTCCATAATGGATTCTTGAAGGCGCAGCAAATAATCGACGGTACAAATAACCACATTGACTGTGGTTGTATTACCAGCTTGGGTACGCAAATAGTTCTGCCATTCTAAATTATGGCCTTCACAAGTCAACTGAATGAAACGGAAAAGAGCGCAGGTAAATTCAGCGTCGTGCATGTTTTTCTCACCGGCGGCACCTTCAGAACCAACACCAAGACCTTCTGCCTTGGTATTGCGTTCAAATGCATCTAAATCCAACACACTGCAACTGTTCATTAAACCAGCGATACTAGTGAAGAAACCAACGTCCTTTTTGTCTTTAAGATGATTAAGCATACCCAATTGTATGTCAACGTTGCCACCTCGAAGGACGGAAATACCCAGAAGTAATGTTTTCATTACCATTTCAGATTGGACACCTTTGCTAGCGGAAATATGAAGGAGAACCATCTCGGCCACACCACGATTTGCAAGACGAGCTTGTGAAAACAATAATTTTTGTTTTTCCATTTCTTGTTCCTAATAAAGAAATCACAAAGAAAAAAAAAATTAGTATCATAACTGTCATTGAAACAAACAAAAATTAATAATTATGGTAAGTATTGTAAGTATTTTACCCAAAATTTCTCCATAGATCTAAGTTTTAACTTTTGGTTAGCAAAAAAATTAAAAACAATTTATCGTTAGAAATAGTTAATGTTTTAGATATTAACATTAAATATAGTTAGCAACTTACATGAATGGAAGCACCGCCTTCCTCGCCTTCCCCACCTTCTTCCTCTTCACCACCCTCTTCTTCTTCTTCACCACAAGACTTAGCAATGATTTCAGCATAACTCATATACAAAGGATCTTCTTGTAAAGCTCCAGAACGTTCAGTCATTGCTCCTCTACAGAAAGTAGTAACCAGTTGAGTTAAAGGATCTGGCTTGCCTTCTTCTTCTTCCTCTTCAGCCTTCTTCAATTCTGAATCTTCGAAGCTTTGAGTCAAATCTTCAATTAGAACTTCTTGTCCAACATTCTCGTCTTGTAACCACAACTCGTAATAAGTTCTTGCAAACAAGTTGCACGCACGATGTCTGAAACCCAAAGCAATTTAAATTAAATCGGTCATCAACAAATAATGTTATGAAAAAAAAAGATTAGTAACCTGCTTATTTTATACAGCGGTTTACATCTTAAGCAAGCAACTGCTGCTCGTTTTCTAGCAGCGTTCAAAACACGACGCCAACCATATCTGTTAACTTTTGGACGCGTCGCCTATAATTAGTGATTAGTAAATTAATATTATTAATTAATACCAAGAGCAAGGCAAATATCATCAAATTTTATTAAAGATTTTAGTGAGTATGAAGTTAAATAAATAAAATCAAAGCAGTGTTGGAAAAACTGAAACAAACCTTGGCAAACTGTGTAATGATGCTTGACGGAAACACATAAGTACAGCACGTTTTCTTTGCGTTGACACGCAACTACGATAAACGCCCTTTTGTGTTTGTTGTGGATGATCAATCTAACAAAACAAATTAAATATGTATAACAAAAAAATAAAAAAAACAAAACAAATCCCAGAATAACAACAATAAATTGCACTAAGAACAGAGAAAAACCGAGTAAAAAAAATTCAAGAGAAAGAATGACTTAGAAAGTTAACCAATAAAGTATTTACCATGTGCAAACCATAAAGCACTTTAGCCATGGCTACAATACGACCAATCGTTTCCTCCAGTTGATTATTACCATTGGAATCTGTGGTGTTAACAGTAACGCACTTTTTACTACCCAGTTGACTGTACAAAAAGTGTTGCCATGACATTTCATCACCAGGATCAATTTTATCGGGCAAAGTCAATTGCATTTTTGCGAAATCGGATATTTCCTGCTCGGAAACGTTCTTCAAGAAGCGATCTTTACAATGTTGTACTAATTCTTGCTCCCTGCCGGCAAACAAATTCAAGCCGACTGGTAGCAATCTCTTCAAACAAGCCACCATCAAAGAAGCTTGAATTTCCTTAGCTTTGTCACGCTTCTTATCACGGTTCTTCTTTTTCTTTTTACCGCCTCCACCACCTCCGCCACCTTCCGAAACAACCTGCGTTCTTCTGGACGCAGTGGGCATAATCAAAACCATGTTATCGATTTCATTTGCTGATATAAAGTTTTGTTCTTCTTTGAGGAAGTATTGACTGCGCGACCAAATGTTGAAGATTTCAGCAATATGATTGTACAGTCCTTCCGCTTCTTCTATGTTATTACGCAACCAATGATTACGTTGCAAGTCCACATATTTGATCAAAAGTGGATAGAACGAATAGATATCACGCACAAGAAGATGCCAATCTTCTTGAATCTGCGCTTCAACTTGTGACGTGTCTTCCGTTGAGCTTTTAATAAAACCACGAAGTGATTCTTCTTTGTGATACATTGCTTCTGTGCGTTTCTTAACTCTTTCGGCCAAAGGCAAGAAGACATCTTTAAGCAGCTCTTCACTGCTGTTGATAATAATTTGTTGAGTAAAAGCAGCAATACGTGTCATCCATGGTGCTGATTCATTACCGATGTTTTTACGAATAAGTTTCAAGACATTCTTCAATAGTTGATTCATATGTTCTGCTGTTACCATGGTAACGTGATTTCTAAAATATATACCGTTAGTACATAAGGTTTGTTATGTTATGGTTTGTACCGCAATTAGTACTTACCCTCCTGTAGGGCTGACATTATCAGGTCCTTGTCCCCACCATATTGGTAAATACGAACAAAGCATTGGCATTGTAACGTCGATAATATGCATATCTTCATTGTATGTTATATCACTGTCGACGTATTGGTCCACTTCAGCCAAAATAGTCTCCAAAGTTGGCATTGATTGTTCCATCTTAACCATAATGTCCTGAGCTTCTAAAGAATGATCTGCAATTCTATTTAGCAGCGAATATTGGTTATGTTTATTCATAGCTGGTTCTAAGAACGCGACAGGGAAGCATGATCCAAATGCTCCTAAACAAGAACCTAGAGCTGGTTTATGTCTTTCAATCTCAGTCTTGAGATACTTCCTATCATGGGTTAAAGTATTGTCTACACCCAAAGTGTACAAAGCTGCTAATATCTTGTACGAAGCAACTTGAATTTCGTCAAGTAACAGGTCACTGCCGTACTCGCAATTTGCCAAATGATCAAACAACGCTGTCAAGACAGGGAGTAACACATGATTCACATAAAACAGTGATGTAGATGTTTTCAGATGTGTTCCTCTGAGATGACTATATTTTCCTTCTTGTAAATTAATGATAGTGTGGCCCAAGTCATCAGCAGTGTTGTTGAAGAACGTTAACATAGATGTTCGGATAAATTCAGGACAATTCTTGACCAATGATTTAGCGTCGATTGCTTTGACAAGTACTTGGAGGCAACGAACAGTAATACGAACATCTGCACCAAATGCTTGTAATTTAGATCTTAGTAAGTTCGCTAATTTGCAGAACAAAGCTGCAACCATTTCTTTTTCTTTCAAGGAAGCGGCACCTACGTTGTTCGTAGCGGTAGCAACAGCAATGAAATAGCTTCTGTGTGTAGAGAAATATTTCTCCATTAAGGGTAAGACCACCTTGGAGAAGAACTTAATGTCTCTACTTGAGGTGCTGAATGAATTGCGTCGTGTAAATGTTGCGGATGGTTTTAACAGCTTCATGTTAATAGTTGCACGGTCAAGGTATTGAATGAGTTTCTCCAATAAGCTGTATGAGAAACGTAATTCAATAGCTGGTCCAGCGCCTCCTTGGGCATCTTCTTGACCTGCTGGTTTTGGTCTGTGAAGTTTAAAACCTTGGTATTGCATGTATTTCAAGAACTCTTGAGAACGCTCACGGTCCTTCTTCTTTTCCTTGTCTGTGAGCAAATCATAAGGTACCAATTGTGGCTGAATAGCACCACCGTTAATATTAAGTTCTTCTTTCTTTTTCTTAGCCCAAATATCATGGGAATTTTCTGCCAAACGCTCAGCCATGTTTTGCATTTCACGAGACAAAGTCAAGTTGGTCATATCAACTGGATGGGGGTTATAGTTCATGGGCGAGTTCGGTTCTAACTTGGATGTCCTCCTAATAGAATTTCTATGGTTAGATGGTACATCTACTTCGGTGTGTTCAATAGTCCACTTTAAAGCTAACAAAGCTTTAAGGGATTCCCTCACGGGTTCTTTGTATCTTTCCTTTTCATAGTCACTCAACATATTGTAAGGCTTTAATCTTGGGTGAGTCTTGTTTGCGTCTGACCATTGCTCACCATATTGCCAGGTACCTTCTAACTTCCTGCTTGCCCAAGCATCGTGGTAATGTTCAGAGAACTTCTGTACAATTGAGTTCAAGTCGTTGTTAAGCACAACAGCGGAAGTGTTAATTGGTTGTGGGTCATATGGCCCATCAGGGCTTGACGCTTTGTGGCCGTAACATTCATCATCAGAGTGTTTAGATAAAGAATAATCTGGTGGTAGAGCACAACCAATAGCAGTCAAGCAAGGAAGTGCTTTACCGAACAAATCAGGATCGTAGTCCATTTGACTGAGAGAATCGAATATGTTGGAGAAAAGAATCATGGTAAGACGTTTTTCTTCATCTGTGGAGGAACCAAAGGAGCTACCAGCACCTCCACCAGTTGACCCGTAGTATTTGCCACAACGATCGTAATGTAAAGTTAAAAGACGTAAAGCAACTGCAGTGTATTCTGACAAGTTAGACACATCAACTGTGAGCTTCCTAAGAAGTTTCAACATTGTGTATGGATGCAATTGACTTGTTAAAGCCACCAAGAAATCGGAGACACCATCACGTTGACCTTTAGTCAACATTCTGTTTTTAGATAATCTGTAGACAGTGTGCAATGCGGCATCGAGCAAAGAAGCCCAATTATCTGCTTCAGCGTAGAATTTGCTGTGTTGAATCAGGAGGGGCAAGATTGAATTGCCGATGTAACGATTCATACTCAGTGCCATATCAGATTCACTACCATCATTCTATTAACAATAATACAATTAGAAACAAAAAGGTCTTTGTGGAGAAAATACTTACTCTGTCAAGAATAGTACAACAGCGAAGATCAGGTAAAAATGCATCTTCCAACAGTTTGTAGAACAATTCTTGGGTTTCAATACCATAAACACGTTCCAAGAACAACACAATTGATTGCTTGTTACCAGGCAACATACCAGATGGCATATCCGATTTGGGCCTCACTTCACCAGCAGCAGGATTCATGATAGTAAAACGCAAACTCAAGACACCGCGTAAATCATCTAAGGGTACCAAAGATCTCAGAATGGACCTGGCTCGTAAAGACTCATTCTTTCCTTGAGCAATAACCGCAGCATCAGGTGCGCATCTACCAAGAAGATCAACGAGTGTACAGTAGAATGTTAAGATTGCATTTCCAGTATCTATATAATCTTCATCATCGTCACCTTCTGGTAGTGGATGTTGGAACTGAGCGGCATTAACAGTGCCTTCTGCTTCGTCAATTAATAACTTACGACGATCCGATATACGTTCAGACATTTTGTTTGCTTCACAAATAGCTCTCATCAAGCCTTCACCTTCACCTCTCAAAGCTGGACCCAAACACTCCGGTCTTCTGATGAGCAAACGAATAACTAAATTGGCGTTTTCTTCAACAGATTCTCCATTAACCCAAACGCAATAACGAAGGAAATCGAGATAGCGTTCACCTTCAACTGGATCCCAACCTAAATCTGGGTAACCTTTTTCTACCAATTCAGAATTCGATTGTAGACCACACCGAGACAAATATACGGCAATCTTTTCTAAGTAATGTTCACGTAAGGCCAAAGCCAACTCTGTGTTTTCCATTAGCGAAGAATAAGCAACGTCTAAAGGTGTCGATCCTCTAAGACTTGGTCTTGATAACAGAATATTACTGTTGTCCAACAAGAAGTCAAAGTGTTCAAACATGGCCTTTTGATTTTGACGGCCAGTACGACAGAAATAACACAAGAAACGACAACAGGCTACCACCATTTCGTGTGTGGTATCTTTACCCTTCGGTACAGCTTCTCCTTCACCAACTGGAGCACTAGCCTCGGTTTGTTCCTGTGACCGACGACCTAAGGTGTTAATCATGACAGCCATAACGTTTTCGTGAATTCTCAAAACTCGAATCAAGTCAGGATGTTGGAAGAAAGTGTGATTATTAACAAATTTCCACAGACGCATGCGCATGAGTTCTTTTTCTTCTGGGGACATTTGAACTGGAAGCAAAGCACGAATCTGACTTAAACTAACCCACATTTCGGCAACATCATGTTTCGTTTTAGCATTAATAACATAAGTTTTACTAATTGCTCGAATCAGTTCTCCAACAGAATCGTATTGCCTTACAAGGAGATTAAACATTTCCTGGACTAGTTTAGGTGTTTCAATTTGGGTTTCTTCAGCCCATCGCACAATGGTTGCAATTAGAACCTTCCTAAACAATTCTTCCGGTGTTTTCTTTTCTGGTTCTTCAGGTTCTTTAGGTTCTACCTCCAATTCTTTGACAGCATTAATAAAATTATACATTTGTTTAAACGCGTTGGGTTTAACAACGTCGTCGGGAACTTCTTCTTCTGGTGGAGCTTCTAAAGCTTTTAATGAAACATGATGCATTAAATTTTCATGGAAACCATTCATTTTTTCACACAATTCTTCATTGATCAAACAGTTTTCTTTATCGTCTTCTTCGAGATTTTTAAAGGACAATATAGATTTCATTTGTTCTCTTGGTGGACAACGGAACTCACGAGTTTTCTTAGCAGCAATGGCAGATGGAAGATCGGATTGTTTAATTTCAATATAACGACGCAATTGATCACTTTGTAGCTCACCTACGTAATCGTGAGCAAAAGCAATGATCGATTCAACTCTGTGACGCAATTGCACGTCGTTGAGATGATGAAGTAAGTAGCACATTTGTAATTTGGCACCTTCAGATAATTTCATTTCTAGCAAACCCTTGCGGTGTTCGTCTTTTCCTTCCTTGTCAAAACCTTCACACCACGTTTCTGGATGTACCATATTAAGCAATTTCTGTATATCTTCATCAGTTAGCATACCAACTAACAATAACCTGTCTAACAGTTTAAGCAAGGGCACAAATAGATTTTCATTGGATCCACCGATAGGGTCACGGTTATGGACTTGATTGGATTCTACCGCTTCTGTCAACGCTAACATTATGTAATCACGCACCAAGTCCAGAGGAAAGTATGGTGCGTACAAGTTAACAATCTTATCAATAGGGGAATCAGTAATATCAGTCATTTTCATTTGTGGCATTACAGATTCTACACTCAAACATCTTAAACTGTGCTTCATTTCATCATCTTCATACATTTCTTTGAGTTGAGGTCCAAGTGGGATGACATATTCCTTTTTACAGTTCTCCCTGAAAGAATATAAGTAAGAATGTTTTAGTCCGTTTACTTTAAATGATTTGTTTATAAACTTACATGGTTGTTGCATGTGATTCCAAATGAATAGCAATCAACAAGTCGTAAAAGCCTTGTCTAAGCGGACCGCTCATATACTCTGCTTTAATAGCATATAGCAATTGTTTTTGATCAACATGTCTACACAATGCATGCGCAGCCCTGTAATTACTCTGGTAACACAACGCAGCGTACAAAGTCAAAGTATGAGCGTGGAAGGAAAGTAGTTTATCCATTTCGATTAATTCCAAAATATCAATACACCTATCCTCTTCAGGTATGTGCAGAGCTAACATAGAAATGGCATCTTCACACAACATTGACCAACCACGAATGTCAGACAACTTAAGCGCATGCACTTGAAGACTTTGATTAGGTACGCGCGCCCATTGATGGGGCTTAAGGCATTGAACCTTCAACCTAGGTGGGAATTGAGGAATCACATGCTTGGCACTGTTCTGCAATACAGCTGCAGACAAGGGCAGAGTTGTTGCTGTGCGTCCAAGTTCAAACTGAAGACAATCTTTACTAGTGGCTTCAATGAAAATAGCAGGAAACAGTTTTGTTCCTGGTTCCATCTTGTAGCAATGATTTGTACCTTTTCCTTCGCAAGTAAAGGTAACAATGCCAGTGGCAGCGTCTACAAAGCAACCAATAAACATTCCCTGAGATGCTGCTTTGCCAGCAGCTGCGTCTTGGTTCACTTCATTGTAAAGCTCATCAGCTCTGACCATGTAGCAGGATTGGCGATCGACATAGTCAATCACTTGATCGTAATCATCAACGATGACTACAGAACTTTTAAGTACATGACTTTGATTGAATTCTTTAGTGAAACTGTGGTATTGGGTGGTTACCCAACCGACGTAGAGATGGGTAGGGTCTTGACCGGGATATACTCGAACACCATAGAAGTATTCGTTGATGAGTTTAAGGCATTCAGCATCGAATATTTCATTACCGATGCTTTCTACGTCTGATGAGGTTGGAACTGAAAGTTGTTTTTGTCCGGCAACATCACCTTGCGATTGTTTCATGGTTGGTTGACGGTTCAGCATAGTGTTGGATTGTTGAAGAGGTGGTTCTGGTTCTGGGGTTTTAGCTTTGGTTTTATTCCGTTCGGCACTTGCACCTGCATCTCTCTTTTTGAAGAACCTGGAGAAAATAATTCATGTAATTCATGTAAATTTCAATAAATAAGTTAGATAAATTTGTGATGTGGAATTCACACTGTACAAGACAAACTGTGATTGTGTCCAACTAGATTTGTAGTGGTTAACACACCAAAATCGATATGTCACACTATTATACCTTTTATGTAGTCTAATTAGCCTTAAACTATGCATTGGGTAATTAAATTAAATCAATATGTAAATTAAATTTATTTAAATATTCTAGGTTGTTTTGTTTGTTCTCACCTGAAAGGCGAACGACCTCGTTTCTTTTTTTCGTCCGTGTTCTCCATATTTAATTCACTAGTAGAACGTTGCATGTTCGTGTTTGCTGATAATGCTAAAACACAATGAATACATCAATAATGAATTCATAATTTATTCAGAATGTAAATTTATTCAAATGTACGTACTATCAGTTTCATATTGTCCACGCGTAATAGAACCCTTTCGAGGAGGACGACCTGGAGTTTTCTTTTTACCTACAACTTCATCTGCTTCAACCGCATCTTCAGAATAATTTCTCTGAAGTCCTTTGATGTCGCTCATCGAAAATCCACTCTTCATAATTTGTTCAATATGTGCTGGGTTTGTTGCTATCTGCGCTTCAGCTTCAATTCTCAAACGGTGTTGACGTAGTTTAATTTCTTGCCAACGACGAATCTTCTCTTCTTCTCTAAAAAACACAAAAACAACAAACAATCAGTTCAACTAGTAGTAGACATTAAGTAAATTTATTTAGAAACAACAAATATTTACGTAATGAATTCAGAATGGCAAATAACTGGTAAACTTAATCTTAAGAATTCCCAGTTTGCCTTCTCCATGGTCTCAAAAGTATTGTGACTGATCTTCATAGCAGGTGGGCTGTCCGAACCAGCAAGAATTCTGGTAACATCGATTTTGGTATCAGGCATGTCGTCGGTGTTTTCAAAAATAGGCTGGTCCTTAGTATACCAGTAAGTTACAAATCGGTTCATGTTCACGCAGAAAGGTTCATATCCTTCTTGCAAACCGCAAGTCGTAAACCATTTCAATTGGGTTACGTCTTGGCCGAAGCAGAGACGTGCTCTTTGTCCTACACCTAATGTAAAGGCAGGCACAAAGTTGTCTCCTTGTACGTCAGCAAATGTGGTCTCACCACCCAAAGCGTCCATTAAAAGTTCACCGTTCAACGAGAAACCTAAATAAATGTTGGTATTAAAATACAAGTTATTATATTCTTTAAAGAACATGCAACAGATAGATATTTGTGCGTGGTGAACATTAATGACAAAGGATTGCAACAAAAACGTGCGTTGTGATTAAAACGTAGTAAAATCTATGTGAATTATTTGTTACTTATAAACTATTGTAACTTTAAGTTTACTTTCTCATTTTAAAATTCACAATAACTAATTATTTATACACGTAATACAAGTATTATTTTCTGGTAAACTAGTTGTGGGTTGCCATTATTAAGTAATGTTTATGTTTCTTTACTTGTCTTGTCGTAAATGTTAGCAGTAGTTAATTATTGTTAATTGTGATGCGCTAATCACGAATCTAAAATCTTTGGTAATTTTTGCAAATGAAACATTATCAAAGTGTTGTCAACAAAGGTTTACTTTAAAAAATATGCGCCGTTGCCATGGAAACTACTTTGTTTCATAGCCAGCTTTATCAAAATGTGTAGGAACTCATACAAATTTGACGACCATAACCTCAATATAGTTAAGATAACAAAACATGACTTCAGATTCGTAATCAACTCACCAAAAAACACGTAAGTTATCATCTAACTAATATTCTATTTTTACATTCTAGATTTCTTTAAAATTTTATGAAATCAAACGCAAATTGAATGAATTTCAAGTTAATTTCCAAAAGTTATAATAAATGATAAAAAATAAATAGAAAAGGCAGTTGTCAGTAAGCCAATAGGTAATAATGTTATAAGTCTAATATCTGAAAACGTGGACACTTGTCCAAAATTACTTTGTGCTTATCTAGAATCATGCACACGAATTATATAATAATTGCACACGCAAGTACAAAACGTTGCTAAATACGTTCGAATTAATTTACAAAAGCAGTTAGCTAAGCCAATCATTTAAATAGTATTGTATTGTCTATAAGAATACAAAACCAATTGAATTAGTCAGATGAAATTATTGCATAAATATTTGATAGAAAATACATCTTACTAATCGTATGATCAATGAGATCTAGAAATACGCCAACAACGTCTCCAACTTGCCACTGCTTTCCGAACGATTCCGCTGAATTGCAATAAACTTTCTCTTCCTAAACGAACGACAAAAAAATACACCAACACTTAGCATGCTAAGAAAACACTTAAACATAAACAATTGAATAAAACAGTTTTCAATAACGCAAGGTACACGACTCAAAGAAATTAAATTAAAACCTTAACTTAAATAAATATAAACGTGTTAGAACTAAACAAAAACATCAATGTAAATAAAAAGACTCACTAATTGTGTGATCACTTAAATCTAAAAAGCAACCAATAATGTCGCCAACCATATACTTGAGGCCAAAATGATAAGCTTGGTTTCCGTGTAACTTTAGGTTCTTATTTCAACAAATTAAATAATACGAATTAACACAAAAGAAAATCATAATATTAGAAAATAAACAAAAACAACACACAGATATTACATTAAATTGGTTTTGCCAAACCCTTACATTATAGCCATCAAATGCCCATGTGCTTTCATCAGCTCCTAACATACATCCAGGTGCAGCATCGGAGCGTGCCCAACCTACTCTCATTGGGCCAGCGGTTAAAATCTCGAACTCAAAATACCATTTCCCAGAATTAACTGCGTAGGTTCTTTCAACGCGATATGTCCGGAAAGCTGCTTGTTTTTGGCGAATGGCATCCGCCAACAAAGCTATAAAAATATAAAAACACATGTTTGTCATGAAAACCACAAAATTGTCTATAAAAAAGATATTGTTATTACTTTCTTGTTGTTCACCAGTTGGGGGATCAATAACGTAACCGTACACCAGTAAGGTCCTCACTGTTTCTGAGGCAGTGTCTCGATTTGCTTTCTTAATAGCTTCGTCGACCTTGCCATAAGGCACCAAATGTGGACTCCTAAACATATCGGGATCTTCATTAAGGCCATAAGTCCAGCCTTGTTGGATGCGTTCTTTGGCCCACAGATTATGTGTATTTTCGGCTAATTGATCGACGAGTTCTTCCATTTTTACGTTGAGGGTAATCGCACTTAGGTCCAACGGCGCTGGTTTGTAACCGTTGGCCTGCATGAAGGGGTCATTTGGTAGGCGGATGCTCTTAATACGAGAGGGAGGTTTATCTAAGGTAATGTAGTAACCCAAGGCCAAAATGGTTCTAAAAATTAAATATAAGTAAGTTTATTGTAAATGAAATAAAATTAATATAGTACTTGATTGTTTGCACCGCCAATTGTGAATCATATTTCTTCTCAGCTGCAGGAAGATTAGCAAACTGCCCCAAGCAAGGGTGAATATGATTCAAGTCGTCTCTGTAGTCTCCCCACATCCAGCCGGCTTCGATTTTATTCATAGCCCACATTTCGTGAATGTTTTCTGCTAATTTGTCTTTGATAGTTTCGATATGACTTGCAAGGGTTACCATGGAGGTATCCACTGGATTTGGCACAAAGGCTGTGTCATCTTCGACTACTAACGGGCCAGCTAAGACCACTTTTTGCATGTTGCCGAAGTAAAAACATGGATCCAAACTTAGTACTTGTTGTGGTAAAAGGCTTTCTACCAATGGGGAAAACTCATCTGGTGGGACAAATTTCAATCTACCATGGTCACCACCCAAGAGGAATCGACAACTAAAATCATAAACATTACATAATTTAAAGAAAATTTGGAAAAGTTGTTCAACAAGCTCTGTTTTTACCTGAGTTTTGATGAGCAACTGATAACCGGAAAGAACATACCATCCAGATTAAAGTTACGGAAAGATCCTTTGATGGGCATACCGTTAAACATAAATGATATTGTAGGTCCAGTTAAGTCTAAGGCACAACCAATCACGTCATCTGAAATACAAATTAAACTTAATATTTTTGTTGATTATATTTAATTGCTTTATTACTTTTCTTTATATAAGGTTCAGTGTTATCATCAACGACCTTAATTGAACGACCACCCGTCCATAAGTAGGCACCATCGAACCCGAAAGAATATAAATCATCACCCACACCATTGCCACCCCATTTTTCACCACCTCCTGGGTAAGGAATATAACTACAAAAAGACGAATTATTAACCATCAAAAATAATAAAAATGTAAATAAATGTTTAAGTACCCTTTGGAATTGGCCCAGCCAATTCTTAAATGTGGCATCATATGTGTGGTTTGCTCGATATGATCTACAGTCACTTCAAAGTACCATTTTTGATAAATGGCACTGCCTTCAACTCTCCCCACAAAAATATTAGGCCGTACACTTGCAACATGGTCCACAAGCTGCGTTTGTAGTAGAAGATTTTGACCCGGCAGTAAGAAATCGGCGATATTATTTTGCGAGTCACGTACAGCGACGCCGTTACCCACACAGAGTGAGCACAGCACATCAAGTACTTTTGGATCTCTGCCATGTTTCTCCAATAGAGAAATGATAACCTTGATATGCTCATCCTGGAATTTGAATAATTAATGCGAGTTATTTATTGTACGCTGTTTCACCACTCACTCTCATCATATTCAAGGCTTCTGGCGAATCAATAAGCACACAATGTAAGACATCTAACATTCCAGTACCTTCTCCCGAAGCTTGGGAGCCCAATCTGGAGAATAACCAATTCAAACGATTGGAATTTGCGAATTGTGCACAATTAGTGTGATTGCCCTTGATAATAGCAGCTAAGAGTTGATAGAGATAACTGCCGATCAGTTCCCAATTTTGGTCACCAGCCAAAGCGGCGACGAAGCCTTGAGATGTGATAACGTTGATTTTATCAATAGCATCTAGAATCAAATTGAGGATACCCTCCTCTTGAAACAAATCTTGTCTGTTACGCAAAGCGCGAAGTTTGTTTTGTTTCTCTTCATGCTCAATGTCGTCCTCTGGTTGTGCGAAGTAATTAATCAAATCCTCCAAGGACATGACCATTTCGTTGAGGTTCACCGAAGCAAAGAAGAGCGAGTGTCTTCGGTTTGTTTGCAACACTTCCAAAGCGTTGATGAATTGCGTAAATAAAGAACTGCATTTACGGATGACACGAGCGGTTCTCGATTCTTCTTCTTGACTTCTACTAAAGTCGAGACCGTCGTCCATCTTGCCTTCTTCGTGCAACGCTGCTTGTTTTTCTTCCACTTTACCAACACCTTTTTTCCTGGTTTCAAATGACTACAAAATAAAATAAGTTAATTGATGCTAAATAAAATATATTGTTGGAAAGTACTTTATAAGATAACCAAAGCCCCGATTCGCAATGTTGAAGAATGACAGTGGAGTCACCGTATTTAATGATAGGAGCACCGATAACTTCGAGATCCTTGTCTTCAAGCACTACTTTCTGATCGTCTTTTTCCTGCCTCAAACAAAAGGTTGAGATTGACACATTGGCATCTTCTTTGGCGACTAAGAACAACTCGTTGTTTTCATTCACACCCAAACATCTGCCTGTTGTTAAATGGCGGATGCGCATCGGATGGAACCAATTGATGAAACCACCCGTCCATTTTGTACGTGCCAATTCCAACCTCCACAAAGAACGTGCTTGTGACATAACGCTACCTCCTTCGTAAATGACCATACTGAAACATTTTTATAAATATTAATCATCATCATCATCTTTGGCACTGCGAGTCTTGGCCTCCGTAAGAATCGTTGATATTTCAAATAAATAGAAAAATAAAACATACTTTTGTGTAGGGTCTGGACTCCACGTCGAAGGTATCGTAAGACATTCATCGCCGCCATGAAAGAATCTGAGTACATCACCTCCGAATACATATCCGACATATTTCATCTTAGAAATACCGGTACCATACGGCTGGACTGACCAGTGCGTGATTTGAAAACTAGCGTTAACGATGGATAACTCATTTTCTTTGGTGGTGTGCTAAAAAAGAATTAAATCAACCACCTTCTAAGTTAAACTTAAATAATAATTACCAAGTATCTTTCAGTTGCAACGGATACCAAAATCAAGTCGTCACCAACACGCACTTTTTCACCTTCAGATCTAACAAAAGAAACATTTATTAATTTTATAAAGAACTTCAATCAAAAAAAATATAGAGACCTTTGTTTGCTGGCAGGATGAACAGTCCACCAACAAGCTTCACCACGGCTATGTTCTTGAAGACCAACATCAAAAGCCAACTTGTCATTACTAGAACTAGTTGACAAGCATGCCAAATACTACAAAAAACAATGTTGATAATTTCATGATATAATTAATGCTCATACTTTTAAAATTATTATAACTTACCATGTCACTGTTCTGATGCCGCAGAAGAATGGCATTGCCGTAAAGCAGCGTACGATGTCCTGAGCCAGTACCCTTTCCCTACAATCACATTCAACATGCGCAAAAATCAACACAGTGCCTAAAATAATGTTAAATTGTTTCATTTTCTACAAGTAACTAAACTATGTGCGCCACCGTGCCAAGCACCAAGCACAGGTTTCGTGAAGACATCGAACGAAACAAACATCGATAAACTTGTAATTGATTAAATTATAAATACTAAAACAATTAACGTTTGGTTTAATGTTTTTCTAATCTACTTCAAATATTTACGAACCACAAAAAGTCATTATCAGTTAGTGGATTGTGAGCTCTGTCCTTGGTTTAAGATAAATGATTAATAAAAGCTCAACTTTGCTTTGTTTTAATTCTAGAATATTTATGAGGAATATTTAACGGCACGTCAAAAAATGTACTTTTAACGACAAATTTACAACTGCAAAAATAGTCAATTTAACGACAAAATATGTACTTAGCACGACAAATTAGGTATTTCAACCGGC
>JARJDS010034776.1:0-35755 GCA_030264155.1 Atheta pasadenae | reverse complement strand
AGTAGGTTAGTTCAAAAATTAAATTAGAACTGTAAAATCTCCAGAATAAGTGTTCAGATCTCAATTTTAATAGATTGTACAAGTATTGTAAACATTGGTTGTTTAAACAATGACAGCGAGACCAGTGTGTGGCAGGTTAGTTATCATTCACCACCACGCGACCTCAAACGAGTTTCCAAGACTAAACTCAATTGTTTGATTGGTCCAGTCCGTCACCACTTAGAACTCGCCAATACACTTGTGAGTTGATAGAAAGTAATCCAACTGATTTTATTGGATAGATACTTTGTTCGATTCTATTTTACAAATTTACTGTCTTTTTATAAATAACCATCAATGCTTCGAAGGCTAACACTTATTTTGTTGTACTAAACTGTTCAGTTGTTACATAATTTAAATTTAATCCCGTAAAAAGCAAATCGCATGTGCAAAATGAAAAAAAATAATTTAAATGAACAAATTGCTTTTGCTTCTTGCCCGTGTTATTCGTATTCCACTTCTGAATCTGGTTCTCACCAATTGTTTAATCTCGCCGTGTCGTGCTTATTCTTGTAGTAAAAAAGCGCAATAAATAAATGTAGTATGCACTCATACTCTACAGGTTTCAATTAACTATAATAAACTAATTTAACGTAATTACCAAAATAACACGTTACGTCCGATTCGATTTCCATTCGGTAGCCGAATCGTACTTATCGTCTCTTGTTTTTTTTGAAATTATTACCATCAATTTAGTTCAATTGGAAATTTTTCAATTGAACCGAATACAATTTAAAATTAGGCGATTACAATCATCAATAAACATAAAACTTACATTATTTATTGGACCATCTACTCAATAAATAATGTTTAGAACATTTTTGAAGGTTTGGCAAAACAAAACAAAATTTTTGTTTATTTCTTTGCCTAATTTTTTTAAATTTTGTTTTATTCGGTAGCTGGTTGGATGCACTCGTCGGCTTAGCACATTACCATGTAATTGCAGGTCTTGTGCGTTGTGCGTGCACAGCCGAGGACATGAAATTCAATCTTGCCCTATCAAACACGCAGCGAACAAAACGTAAATATAAACATTCTCAACGACCGTCGATATCAATCGAACTCGGTTCAACTCAACGAAAGAAGGCTACCGAGTGAAGAGTGAAGGCGCACAATGCACGTAATCGTCTACTACCAACGGGTTACCAGCAACTTCTTCAGATTTCTTCAACTCCGGACTTCTTTTGCTCCGGTGCGCTTTGCGTCGGACGCTAATGCGGATGATTGTCTCGCTATACGTAGTCATTGACATAATCGGACGTAAATTGAAATCAAACCTGTTGAATCTCTTCCATTATCATTATGTTACAAACGAGAAGGCTTCTTTTCTGATGTGATGTGTTTACTGCTTCTTGTTTTTACTAGTACAAACACAGGAAGGAGAAAAAATCAACACTGGCAATCATTTTTTTTTTGACTTTCAATACTTCAAATTTAAATTAACAAAAAAATGAAATAAAAAACAACAAATATTACAATCACTGAGAGTTTGAATTCGAAATAATTGCGTACTTTCCATGAGAGTCATTTATGCATAAAAAATTTATCGCGCAGTGGTCGTACGGAATATTAATTGAATGACGTTCAACAACATGTTAGACGCATGTGAACACATTGTCTTGTCTTGAGCGCGTCGTACTCGACTTCAAACACGTCATCACGACATTTTCATTCATGATTTATGATTCAAGATTCGAGATTTCAGAGTGACACATTTAAATTCAAGGAATACCATCAATTTTCTTCTATACAAAATGTTTGTTATCAGAAATTTTGCGTTTTACATAAAAAATGTTCGTACTGTTTTATTGAGAATGGGTAGGTATGTCAGGATTGCCCGTCCGCGTCGAAATTCGATCTCGTATCGGGCCATACCGCGTGTAATGTAAGAGATATATTTGCCGCTTCGATGCGTCGCAATCAGTTTTACTAGCGCCGACCGCAATTTTTACCTGACGATCTGATTACATCCATAACGTCTCACGTCGCTCGCATCGCTCACATCATTGCGACGGCTGGAATCTGGACAGAGTAACAGAGTAACACGTACTATTCTTTTAGTGCTTCGTATTCTTGAATGAGAAAGCCGGCGGCGGGTACCCGGAGTAAATTACCAGCTACTACGATTGACTACTATGCAAAGGAAATCAAAGTGTTCAATATTTGATCTGGAAACAGTAGCTTGATTTCTAGAAACGTCAAAGAAACGTTTTTACTGGTGGTACCTTCAATTTTTAACGTTGTAACTGTTAACAACAATAAGATTTTTGTTAGTTGAGATGAATTAGTCATACCTTCAAGTTTTAAAACGTCTTGGCTTGCTTCCGAGTTTGTTTTTTAATTTGTGTGGTCCCACCAGATGTTAAAGTGCAAATTTGATAATTAGACCCCAAAAATTTGATTGTCTAACGTATAATCCCCTTGGTAGTGCAAATTTCGTTTTAAGAAGACCAGGATATAAAGGTAAACTAAATAAACGGATGCCAACTTTGTAAGTGCTTCCGTGTATGTTTTGGACATTGTGTGGTCTCACCAGATGTTACAGTGCAAATTTGATAATTGCTCTAAACTATAATACGGTCATGGTAAACCCACCCAGGTTGTAATAACTACCACTAACTTGTAATAGACAAAAACCGCTCTTCTTGTTTCATCTCTTCTTCCTTCGAATCTCTTTTGATCCATTCAAAAGGTACACCTAGTAAACGCAGTAGCTGTGTTCAGAAGTGTTTTTGATTACTTCAGTTACTAATATCAATTACTTCATGCATTATTAGATTCTGATTGAACTTTAAACATCACATGTTTCACTTTATTGAATTTCATTCATTCATGCATGCATTGGTTTTTCTTTGAGCTAGAACTTTGACGTTAGGTTCAACCTGTAACACTGATCGTGACGTGGTTATCTCGCACCTCCTGCAATCTGCTGGTATGCCGGGCGTGAATCATGAATGGACCTAAAAAAGATCAAGCTGGAGTTGGAAACGAGTTGGAAACACTTGAACACAGGCTTGACGAAATAACTAGGTATATCATTCGATGGATCCGATCGATTACGTGCTGATGGTAAGCCGACGCCCGCTTCCCACCGAAAAACGACTTCCGGCGGTCAAGACACAACACAAGACATTATTATACAAAATATACCAAACAAGATTATACGAAAAGATCAAAATTATCCAGTATATGCCTCACCTTCTCATAGGGATCGCGTTTTACAAAACAAAAATTAAAGCATGGATTTCGTGATGAGGGCATTACATTTTAGTTATGTTGAATTACATATTTTATAGGGTACCTTCTCATATTGCCGGAGAACTGAATGAACACTAACACTACAAGTACTGTAAGCAATTGAGGATACCAACAACTACAAGAAATACAACCGAGGATTTAACGTTACGCTTCGACGCTTCGAAATCTTGCTGGTGCGACAGTAAAAATTCAATTATGGATTGAATTGAACTAATGTTAACTTTACAAGTGAACTTGAACACTCAAAACTAAATTTTATTCACTTATTCACCTGCTTAGATGACTTAACACAAAAAAATGAAGGTACCTTGAAGGTACCCCAGGATACCAATGTTATCAAATGTTTTTTTTTTAATGTTGCTTTTTGGGATTTATGTTAAAGTAAAATACACCCCCGGTATAAATAGAAATAAATAATTGATTGTTTGTATAAATCTATCAGTATCATTAAAATTAAATTTCATAAAAGCATTAAAAACCAAAATTTCCGATATCAAAACATTAAAACATAAATAACATTAAAAAATGCAAAACAATCGTTGGTACTTTTGGCATATTAACCAAATAAAAAGCCAATTTCAATATTTTAATGCAACAAACAAAATGTATTTATCAATAAACCTCACAAGCTGATTGTGCACGTTTTGTTTGCTGCACTTTTTAATTCTTTGCGTTGATTTCGTTACGGGTGGCGTTTTCAACCGGTCACAATTGATCGAACACTTTTCATCGTTAACGCGTTTTAACGTTAACAATTCTAGTCAACAGTCTAACGTTTACTAAGTAAATTTAATGGAGAAAATTCACATTTTGCACTGAAAAAAATCGGAGCGCAACAAGACGAAGAAAAAGAAATTGGAAGAAAAAATCGCGTTTTGTGCAACTTTCAATTGATACGCTTCATTCGCGTTTGTTCTCGATGGCTGCACCGCTCCGCTTCTTTATAATCCAACAAAACACTCATTTTCTTGCGATTCTTTCCATTTAGCTGCAAGAAACGAAGCTGGAACGTTGCAAATTGCAAACACAGAACAACATCGTATGAATAAAATTGTTGATAATGTCGTTGGTAATAAAATATCGTTGGGTTTATCTATAAATAACCCGGGATTGTCCGGTGAATCCCTATTTTCTGGCAAATTAGCATCGAGAACTGGAATTTGCCGAACAGTTGAAGGTTAATCATGCAAATCACTAGTATGCGCTAATGTAATTATCACGATCGCATTTCTGCCTTTGTTATGTTACTTTATGCATTATTCGTTCAAAAAGTTTGGTCGGGATTTGTTTGGGAAAGTTTTTCGAATAATATAATTACTAGTAATAAAAACCTTGTTAGTTGTAAGTAAATTATTTCTAAGTAAAACCGGTATTTTTTGTGCAAAAAAAATGTTTGTGTAAACCGGAAATACCGATCTCTGTTTTGTGTGTCTGGTAAAATCGTCAAAAAATCGTTAGTCGACCATTATGTCTTAATTTTGCGAATCAAGGTCGAGTAGTTTGCAGTTGCAGTGGATTTTTTGCACGAAAAAGGTTTGAGTTTCACGTGAACCCTTTTTTGCGTGTTAAAAAATAAAAAAGATTTACTTATATTGTTTCTTTCGCATCGGTCGTGTAAATTGATACTAACGTCATTTTACCCTATGTGGAGCGCGGCGAGTTATAGATATTGTCTTCAGGACGCGCGGAAACCTTAAAAACTTTCTTTAAACTTAAATAAACTCCGCGTATTTTAATCTGCGCCTCGGCCACTACGACGACGGCGACGTCGTCGCGAAATATGATGAAAATGAAAAGCGTACCTTGCGGGTCCGGCTTATAATCTTGTTTGTACGCTTGCGGCGCGGTTGGTTGCGCGGGTCCTTTCCGCCGGTACTCCTGCTGCAGGAAACGCAGATGCGACGTGAACGTCGTGTCCGTGTAGGGTCTTTGCGCCTGTGGCCCATCTGCAAAACCAGGATTTTTGGTATCAAATCAATAATTTTTGGTTTGTCTTTTAGTTCAGTTTTGTTTTGTTTTTGTTTTGTAAGTTTTTAAGTACGTTATAGTTAGAATGATAGCAGGATCGTTTTGTAGGACCTCCCAGAAGGAGCCACCCCTTGTATTTTTCACTATTGCGGCAATGGCATAATGCACGCGCCCGGATAAAATTCATAATGGGCCACTAGTGCAGCGCGCTGCACTACCGGAAGCCATCAGACCCCGGACCGATGCAATCACTTCCGCCCATGGTCATTTCCGTCTCTCTACATGGCTGTATAATGCGCTAAACAATCCCCTCGTCACTGCGGTCCATAGGCTCGCAAAATGAAAAGCGCTGAAATTTTCACACGAGTACATTTACCGAAACAAGCAAAACATTTACGGAAAAAATGTTGTTGCAAATGTGATTTAATTGTTGATCGCAATCGATTGATGGATTGAATTAAATTGCAGCTTAAAACGGACGGGAAATAAGCGGACAATTAGTACCTAATCAATTGTTCATAAATAAACGAAATGTCACATTTGCACTGTTGCACTATTTCAGGATTTCATTGTTTGGTGTTGTTGCTGGTGAAAAGAAGTTAAAGCTTCGGCATGTCGGTAGCAGGATTTTGAATGTGGAATGTGCGTTTTAGCTATGTCACCGGAGCTATCTTCGTTCACCGTTGCTATCCGCCCTCTCCGCCGCCACGACCACGACCCCCCGCATCACTGCTGCTGGCTAAATAGAGTAATTACTTACAATATAATGAGGACGTAATTGCAGCAATAGCAGATTTGTAAATTGCTAATCTGACGCATTTGTCAATGATTGGAGTTGGATTTGTGTGCGCCTCGCACACACGGACGTGCGGCGGACGACGGCGGCGCAGGATACGCACATACTCGGCCGCGCTAAGTCACCCGCCTCCCACCGCCAAGCGAAAATCCGCACACAACACACCGTTCTGTTCTGTTCTAGCAATTACACGTGTTACGTGCACGATCGAACATTTGTAAATGTGTCCACCGATCCTATATTTGCAGGACCTAACTTGACAAATCAAAAACTAAAAACTTTACAATAACGCCACGATAATAATTCAATAAAAAAAAACCACAAATGCATACAAATTTTAGGAAAATGCATAGCCATCATATTCATATAAATTACTTAAAATTGTTATTTAATTATAATGTTTGCATATTAAATTTAAAATTTTCTAGATATATTTTTTTTCGTAAACTTGTGATTTGATATTGTAAACTTGATCGTGATCAATCAACAAGTTAAATACGGTCCTCGTTTTGTGCGATTTGAACGTATTTGTGAACGATTATCGATGTGTTGGACGTGTTTGGCTAGCGCTACCAACGTTGAAGCTATTTGTATCTGCGTGCGGACGCAGTGGGGTGGTTGTGGACGTCCCGCCCGCCCCCTCGATGAACGTGCGAACGGCGCGCTTTGAATTGCCGCCACGGTGTACGCGTCGCGTCGTGCCGCACGCCGCGTAGCGTATGATTTGTGTCCCGAATGAAACTATTGATGATAGTTTCGAGTCATAAATAATATATAAATCGATTTAATTGAACCTATTTATATTTTATGGAGAGAGATTTTCCGGACGTTGCGATTGAATTATTTAATCAAAATTTATAACGGTCGATAGCGTTGAAAACATTTGTAGCAATTACCTGGACCGCGACTAAATAAAGATAAACAACGAACGACTAAGACCAAAAATTTATTTCACATAATATGGAAAACCCGTTAAAGTTATTGCAATATTCTTGATGTAATCGCGTTTTTTACAAGTGAGGTTAAGAGGTTTTGGTAAAAAAACTTAGGTTAGGTAATTTTCGATATAGATCAACACTTATTGGGTGAAGAAAAACTTATTTCAATTTCTGTACCACAATTTAAGTTTGTTTCAAATATCTTTTTTCGTTAATTTATTTATTTGTTGTATTGTTTTTTTTTTGTTTTATTGTCTTCCAGGTTGTTTCCTTCATTGGATAGCACTAGCAATAACCTTTTTAGATATACGCGTTGGTGAGGTTGGTAAAAGCACGTAAAAGCAAATGAATGAGAAGCCATTGGAGCGAGAAATAATTTCGAAACTAATTTTATACTCTGAATATTTTTCATCCGTCGCTACTGAATATTTTATTAATGTCTCAATGTAAATTGCAATTGAGTGATTTGTTTAGATTTGATTTGATTCCAATAACTTGAATTAGTTTCGTTGCAAGTTTGCAAGCTATTGGAAGATGATAATTTTCGTTAGTGGTGATGTAATTTGAAATGAATAAGCCTGTCAAATCAATCCGCATGAATGTTTTTTGTCATCAGCATTGACGGTTATTAATATAATGCCCGCCGGTAGTAACTTGTAGCATATCTCGCGTCCCGCAGCCGCGGATATCGATATCATGAACATGAATTAATAGAATATAGAGAAATATTTTGAGGGCGCGCGGAAAACGGATAAATATTGAATTGAAACGTACCCAGGGCTCGACCGCCGCGCGAACGGTATGTTATAACAACAAATACCGTCGCATTCGTATAATTGCAATTTGCGGTCGGAGGACACATTTGCATACGAGGCGCGCGTCCTGGGGGCATCTGCGCGCGACCAAAACGCAGCGTTCAGCGGCGGCAGCAAGTTCTATACGCCCGTCCGCTCGGCAGTAAACGACGGCGGCAAAACGCGCGTTTTTAAACCGCGCGCTTTTGTATGTATGCCAACCAACCCCCTAACATCGACGCGGAATTTTGTCGCCAACCCGAATACTGGACAAACAATAATGATGACATTGCTTCGGTTAATAATGTTTGCAAATTTACGCACCGCACGATTTATTTTTGTCGCGCGCGCGCGCGCTCCTCTTTTATTTTATTTGGATTTATTTAATTAAAGCGAAACCGAAATTTATGCGCTCTGCGGCTAATAATCGAATTTATTTTTTATTCATTTCAACATACAGAAAAACGGCAGTCACGGGAATTAAAATCATTTTAATCAACTGTTTTATTTTCGTTTCTTTTTGTGTCCCTGCCCCACTGATACCCACACGTTTGGTTCGGTAATTAGACAATTCCGAAACGTTATTTTCTGCAAGAAGTTGTGGGAAACTTAGTGCACGTTCACGATAAAACTTTAACATCCTGTTTCAGTTGATAACGCCACACATTACCAGCAGAATATGTAAAAAATAAGTATGATTTCAGCTTGAATAACAATTCCGACGAACTTTAAGCAAACAAAACATGATCGGCAACACCATATGAATCAGTTTTTGCAATCACATGCGCGAAAATTACGAAAAATCTTTAGCGAGAATTTCGAGAACATTTGCAGGACGATTTTTTTATCGAAGTAAATTTATGCAATTTGTTTGGCTTGTGTTTTTTGGTATTTTTAGTGTTTATTGTAAGTTGCGTGGCGATCGCTTTGGGCACACATGTCAATATATTATGAACCACGCGGGGCGGAGGCAATACAATTAGACATATGTTGATTGTCGGGTAGTAATTGGTCGTGCAGTCCGCACGTAATTTTTGACGAGAATTCGTGATCGTGTGGCCGTCGGCGGACAACAATAATATTTTTCATTCTTTGATGCCTTCCACCAAGGGATAAGTTACTTAAAATAAGTTAATACCCCGACGAGTGCCATGCATTTTTTACTGTTATTACCGACATTTCAAAAAAAAAACACACATTGACTGAAACACCCTAGAGTGAAACGCGCCGCCAACTATTTTATTCCTCGTTTTTACCTTTTATGTCTTTTTTCCATTCTTCTCCTCCCGTTTGGTTTTTCTTTTTTTCATTTTTTTCATACAAACATTATTTTTTCAATTATGTTTTGAGCAAATTAAGTGTAATTTACGACACGCAAACAAACGACATACAGTATGGTCATAGGTAATTTTTGTAAATCCAAAAATTTGTTACATATAATAACAAAAACCCAATTTTTTCTAAACTTTATGCCAAAAATATTTGTTTGAAGACAAAATTAATTTTAAGGTTAATAATATCAAATATAATTCAACCCCTAAACTCAAAATACGCTTTGTTTCAATTAGCAAAGAATTCAGGTGTTCTGAGTTCTAAGTTCTAGGCTCAGCTAACTCTAAGGGATGATTCAGATCTACCGCATAATTAAATTTTAATTTAATTATTCGAAAATGTCTTTATAGCATGTTTAGGTTGGGAGTAAATGAATTTTTTTCTTGAATATTTTGATGAATACTTACTAGTCTTGCATCGTGGTTCACGCGGGCCATCAACAGTGACCTTAATGGCTTTGTTGTAAGTAGTAACTTGCGGCGGCGTCGTGGATACCGTGATGGTAATCGTGAACGATTTTCCTGAAAAGTTATGCAAAAATTAGTCGAGTACGCAAAAACCGCAGCCAGCGCGTGCGCTAAACGTCCGAAATATTTGACCAAAGATGACCAAACGAGCAGAAAACACAATTCAATTTTGGTTAATTACGCACAACAATTCGACTCAAACCCCAAACAAACAACGGGTTCTTATTGGTATGCATGTTAAAGAAATCTGGATATTGAAATGATGTTAAATTGATCGGAACTATAAATCAATCAGAGCATAATTCACGTGTTCAATCAGATTCCAATTGAATTCAATTCCCTTGTTTTTCTATAATTCGTTTCTTTACTTTAGTTTATTTATTTATTGTTGGCTTTATGGTAATTTTTGGTGCGTGAGTTATGAGCTTTGGTGTGTCGCGGTATTATTCATTCAATTCCGTTTTGATAATGAATTTCGTGTAAATATTTACACGAAAATTACACGAAATATCAGAAAAAATAAGTATATCAATCTTGGCGTTTGCGATTGGCTATTACATGCACGGCGTCGAGTCGTGTTCTTTTCTATTATTACTAAAAATGTTCAAAACCACATCCATGGTATTTACATAAAAACATGAAAGTTTAACCGCAACAACCGTCCCCTAAGCCTAATCGTAAGCGCAAAATGCAACACGGAACGAAAACGACGTCGAACTTCGACGACAAAGACGTCGGCGATAAAATCTCGACATCAAACAAAACTGATGGCAATCTCGTGTGGAAGTACACGCACAAAAAGTCACACGTATGCAAACCGTAGGCGAATTAATTAAAACTAAGTACACTTACAATACGAAATAAATCTGCGAAGTTTCGTTATGTAAAGTTAGAGTTAAGGAAAAAGTTAAAAGTTTAGTAAATCATTTCAATGTTCGGTTAACGCCAGCTTTAATGGGTATGTGACACCGCAAAAACAAATTTTTGCCCTGAATTACAAACTTGACAAAATCGTGTGTACTGCATGAACGCAACTACATGCAAGTCGACAACTTTGTATTTAAGTCATATTATAATTTATTGTTTATACTTTCGCACATTAACATTTATTGTCTCGACGCCGCGCAACGCTGGCTGTCAATGCGGTTTACGTTTACGAGTCGTAAAATCTTCGGAGACGAAAGAAAATGTTGCAGCTATACAATAACAATAACAGCCGATGTGGACTGTTCATCTTCCAACAATTCTTTTCGGTTATTAAATCACAAAATCTTAAGATCTTAAACCTCATAAACATTTTGTATTAAACGTGAAAACTTTCGAATGATTGACTTCCCATCGTTTTGTGCACTTCAATAAGAACACCATTATTTTACTCTTGTTAGATCTTATTAGTCTAGGATTTAATTTGTTTTTGTTAGGGTAGTTTGGCACATTCGCGATGGGAGTCGGTGACGTTGCGAAACGAATGTGCCTTTTGTCGGCGCTATTTACAACCGATCGGCGCTAATTGTTGCGGCAGGTAAAACACCAAATAACAGGCCTCAACAAGCCACACAACCACACGCTCGCACGCAGACCGCTCAGACCACCGAAACACCTCAAACGCGCCCGACAAAACAAGAAGCCACCTAATCATCCACCAATACAATCCGTGAATCTCTGTAATTCTTTTCTTCTTTTCATTCACAGTCGCGAGATGACTTAAGGAGCGCATAACATGATACATGTTGGTAAAGTCATGTAGGGTCTAGTCTTGTTAGAAAAGAAACTACCTGCTGTTTTAAGTCTTGAATTTGAGGATCTAATTTGACATTCGTCATTTTTACAATTTCTACAAAGCGTTTATTACAATTAGGATTTAACGAGACAAATTGGACCATCTGGACCTTAGGAATAAGTTGGGCAAAAGGCTTCCAATTGGAAATTAAAGTTTACAAAAATTCATTTGATTCAAGCCCTCCAATCTAAAGTTATCTAATTAAGAATTTAAGGCTTAAAACGTGTGTTTTTGCTCTTCCAAAAAATTACAAACTTATCTTAATGAAGTCTAAGCTTTGCAAGTAAAAAAGTGGAAAAAAAATGAAAAATCCAATTGGATTTGTGCGAAAACCATGCAAAACTTTTTTTGGGAGAATTGATAAAAACAAGCATGAATTAATTAATTAAGTAATTTATGATTTTGACAGAGTAAAGTTTTAAATTTTAGTAAATTTATGAATATATTATATGCTAAGTTGATTTACGCAACAATTTAGTCAACACGCGTGAACGGTGCATGGGATTTCAATAGAATCACGTCGGGGTGGCCGTGTGACACGCCGACGTGTCCTTGCCACGCTCGGTGGGCATCCTCATGGGCAGTGAATGTGGATGAATGCGGGCGCTTCAAAGGGGTGGCTGGGTGACTATGCGCCCGATATCACACCGCGCGCATGCATGTAACGAGCTAACGACAACATGATTATGACCGACGGATCATATTGACACAATGGTCACAACAAATTGGGAAGCTAAACAGGCCCTCCACCTATTTGAAAATAAGATTGTGACCTAAAGATATCAACCCGCTTAATTACCAGCCATTGAAGCTTACTGACAAGGGTTGAAATTAATCGAAAGATAAAGAGATTTATGATGACCTAAATTATTAAAATTTGATGTATTTACCTCGTCCACTGCGCCCTACGAAGCGTAAATCGTTGAATTTGGCGACTTGGTTTTTCATAACAGCTGTGCAGTTTCTTAACTCAGCGCAGCAGTTTTCATCATTTCCTGCTCGTACAGTTACCATCGTACCATCTCCAATGTCTCCTAACGCGATTACTTTAAAAGCGACAGGAAGAGTTTTGTTGGATCTCCAGTGAGATGGTAGGGCCGAGCAGAGGAAGTAAGGACTACCCGTGCGGACCAGCTCGTTGGGGTGTTCGGCTTGTAATTCTAGGACGTGTTGTTCGATCCACCAGACGTCGTGGTTTGGATTGTTGTTATTGTTGTTGTTTGAGGCGTTGTAAGCTGTTGAAGGTTCGCACATTCTGTTGGCGCCCTTGGGCCAGTCTTCGGTTTGCGCGAGCGGCACTGGTAAATGCATTCGGGGTTCGGAGCTGCGTCGCTCGTTCAAGTTTCCACGAACAGAAAAAAGCGCGGTGTGAAGCGTGAAGGACTAGATTTTCCTTCAAAGTTTTAGTTTTGTTGGATTTATTGCACTTTTTTGGTTGCGGGATTCAGTTTCGTTTGAATGCAGAGAGAAAGAATTCTGGTAGTTTCCGATTAGTGGGTTTCTGTGAAGTCCGCACTCCTCGCAGATCCGGAGTGTTTGCGCGCAAACATTTAGATATTAGCGCGACCTGACGAAACTAACACGCCGCCGATCGTCGAACGACTTTCCATTGATGATTCACGTGCCGCGCTTCGCAGAGTTCGTATTCGCAGTTTATACAGTTTATACAGACAGTTTTATTGTCGGAATAATCATTAAGTCATTCAGGTTTTTACGTCAGCACCGAACGCTGGACGCTCGCTAGGACGCGCGCCGCGGTCTAGCTCGCACGCGCTGCCACCAAAAACTTTGAAAAATGTTTGTGATTTACACAAATTTGGCGATTACGCCACAGGTGTTTTTCGATACTTTACAGTCATCAAGGGACTAAATGATTGTGCTCGTGGTCTTGGTTGTGGTCGTGATCGAGCTCGCGGTGCTTCTTCGCGACAAGTGCGCGCACCTACTGACTTGACTGACAATCGAATCGAGCGTGAAAGGCGCGGGCTCCGGCGGCGGTGCTCCGCGTGCTCGGTGTGCTCGCGGGACCTTTACTCTTCGCGAGTTCGTACGTAACTAGCTCCGAATTGTGTTGTTGGTGTGTGTAGTCATTGAATGCATTTGCGGTTAGCCTTCCCAATAGAGACGGCGCGCTTCCGGACCGGGCGCTGGTGAGTGAGACAACAATAGCGAAACGCAGGCGCGACTCCGTAGGCCGGTTCCTCCCGCACCGAAGCGTTGCTGCCGCTCTGACTCTCGGCAGCACAGCGCCGGCCGGCCGAGAGCGCTTTTCGCGTTCGGACGAATTCAGCGCGCGCGCCACTGTTCGCGGAAAAGTTTTTCTTTGGAACGGCGGCAAGCGGGCGGGCGGCGACGTTGGGAAAACCTTCTTATTGCCCTTCTTCTTACGTCGCGCGCGGTACGCGCATACGCTACAAACGCGTTCACTCCCTGCTCCGGAAAAAGGCGTTCGCCGAAGGCGGGTTAATCGTTAATCCTTATCGTTATCGTTTTTTAAAGCTGTGTATATCCCATTTTTGTAAAATTAATTAATTTAATTCATAACATTTTTTATCGCAGCAGCAAATATTAACTAACATGATTTAATTATAACAATTAATCACTAAAAACGGATTTAATAGAAAAATTAAACAAAAACACTTAAAATCAACAAGTTCTTTTTCTTTATTTTTTTATTTTGAGTCTGCATTCAAGGCTAAGCTATTTAAAACTTTTAAATGCCATCAAACGTTTGTCGTTATGTTGAAGGGTTGAAGGGCGGCGCGGCGAAAGGCAGTTGACAACGTTATTAACGTGTTATTGCTGTTGTTATTGTTCAGATGCGTCTTCACTGCGCCGAAAACTTTCGATTTAATCGCCCCCAAACGTTTCCAACATCAAGCTACTTTACTTTGCTCCTCGACCTCGAACTGCAGGTTTTGTCCAGCAAAACCCACCCCTAAGACGTCACAACCTCACATCACAAATAAACAAACACACATTCAACATCAAATACTACACAAAAATGACTAAACAGAAAATATTTATATTTTTTTGTTTTTAGTTTCCTAACAGTTTAGGGGTGGAAAAGGGGGTGAAAATTTTTTACACCCCAAATATCAAATTTAATGTATTAGTTTTAATAATTTTTGATTTATTGCAATAAAATATAATTTTTTTTATTTCCTTTTCTCAAAAAATGTTTTGTAGTGCATACTTTGAATTTTTTGTTAATTTTCATTAATCAGAAACGTTCACTGCCCTCTAGTATGAAGTTTGGTAACTTTGTGAACTTCTTCAAACTGCTCAAACATAAAACTGCAAAACCCAACTAGTGGTAACGCAGGTAGAGACCTATTGTGTAGCCCCAACCGGTTCCAACAAGTTCCAACAAGTTCCAACATGTGTAGCTGAGCTTTCATAACATTTTCGACCATTTTACAACAGATGGAGCTGCCCTACTCAACGTTACAGTTTGAACATGTTTGATCATCACTTTCCATCGAATTCAAAGCGTTTGTAATTACGTTGTTAGCCACTTTAAGTAACTAACGAGGTTAATTACAACTAACCTTGAACAAGTTTACGATTGTGATGTTACTCGTACAAGGTTTTGTTCGTTAATTATTTGTTAGTTTATTTACATCTAACTAAAATAAAAACTTTATGTTTTTGAAATTTGAAATTGAAATTTTGTTTTGTAAATAAAAGTTTAGGTTAAAGTCGTTACAATTTCTTTCAATAAATTTATTGTCTACATTGTGCGCAACTAGTTTTCACCACCAAGGTAAACCAAACACGGGCAAAATGTTCGACCCCTTTTTACCTTTATGGTTAAGTTCTGTGAATGCACAACATCCGCATTCGCGCGACATACTCGACGAAACTTTTATATCGCACCCTTGCATAACAATCGCGCCAGTTCACATGCCTTCTCCTTGCGCCCTGTGCTCCGACAATTCGCTTAATGTTACAATCGGGGCGCACAATGCACGCCGCCCCAAAAGTAAAACCTACGCAGTACGCGCGCACCCCTTGCTCTCGCGCTAATAATGCGCCAACCTAAATATATTATGTAAGTTTACATTCGGAATTGTCGTGCTGTCGCTAGAAGCGCACCCCTTTCTGGCGACGAGCGAAAAACCCGGGGGGCGATAGGTGATAACTACTGTTGACATATTGCTGAATCAATTATTATAGCTTCGCGCGTGCCTTTCGCGTACTCGTTACATTGTTTGACGTTGCGTTCATTCATTCATTAGATGCGCGAATCGCAAACGTGTTTACGGAATTTTACGTTTGATCTTGCTAACTGGGTTATAATTAAATTTGTTTGTTGTCTAATTTCGTTCGTTTTACAAACAAGCGGTGATTTAATTTGAGTTAACTTGAGTTTTGTTGGTGTTAGAATTTAAATTATCTATAACAAAAATTTAAACAAGCAAATGTATTTATCAGCTGCTCGCTTGTACTTACGCATTTACATTTTTACAGATTTTATCTGAAAGTTAACTGATCGCTAAACATTGTACACAGGACGTTTGCACATCCCTCGGTGATGAATGAGAGCGATAACATTATTAAAGTTTTGATTAAATATACGGTTTACAACGCTTTTGAATAAAGCTCAGGACGCTGAATATTGAGATATGATCTAAAACTTTCTCTTGCTTTGAATAACAAGGGCAAACTATATAATTTTTACTATACATACTGTATAATTTAAACGTAAATTTTATAAAACAACTTATTGTTTATGTCTGTTCAAAATTTGGTAAAGATACAACTTAAAATGACGGTATTATAACCTTTAAATGATGTCCAAACAGTTTTCAAAACTGTGGTTTTCTTTATCTTCCAAAAAATCCAATTTTAAACTTTAATTTTTAATTTTTCAAACCAATTTTTTAGAAAACAACTAATTCTTTACTATTATTCAAAATTTGGTTAGAATTCAACTTAAAATGGCGGAATTATAACATATAAATGATGTCCAAACAGATTACAAAACTTTGAATTTTTTATTCAACCGTAAAATAATTAACTTTGTATGTTAAATTTATAAGTTTTTTACAGTAAATTTTATAAAACAACTTATTATTTACTTCTGTTTAAAATTTGATAAGTATTCAACTAAAAATGGCGGAATTATAGGTATAAAATGGTGTCCGCACATTTTAAAAACTAACTTCATTCAAGCTTGACAAAAATTATTCACGGAACTTTAGCTATCAATTTGTAAAGCAAACAAAAGAATTTTCAATAGGATTACTTAACTATTACCTATATCATGGTGAGATTATTTTGTTTGCGTGTTTTCTGTTGATTCTGACAAGATTTTCTCATGTTTTCTCCAAAAAACTGCCGAAAATTGAGCCATAAAGGTTCAATTACACTATTTACACGTTTAGTGTGTTTGTTTGGATGCTTTCTGGGTTTTTATCACATTGATACAACACAATGTCACCCAACATCGAGTGGCGAAAGTGTAAGCTTTCAAAGTGTCAAAGCTCCTACACTATTTGCACTCAAGTTCGCGTGAAATTTTGAACTTCTTATGAAATTATCCCACAATAGAGCCAACAAAGCTCGGTCGTAATGCGTGTTTTGTGCGACACCTTTTCAAGCTTTCGCTCAGCTTCAAAGCTTCAAAGCTCAATACTACACAAGTACACATTACACAGGATGTAATGCGTAACACACATGAACTCTAAGATGTATATTTTTTTAAAAGAACGTTAAATTTTTAATTTTAATTAAAAAGTAAATAAAAAAGTATTTTTTTTAAATTTTACACACATTAATGTTTCTTAATAAATCAGAATTTTAATTCTTGGGTTCCTCTAAGTCTTCTGTTATGATGTTTTCTGTCGTCTTAAAACCTTTTGATTTCCAAATTCGCAAAAGAATTGGTTAAGCACTTTTTAATTCAGTTCTTTATGCGTTTTTTATGCGCTTTTTACTGGTAACAAAAAGTTCAAAACTCATAAATCTTCTTTTTATTAAAAAAAATGTCGCTTTTTAAAAAACGTTGATACGGATCGAAAAAAATCGGTAACGTTTATTTAATTTTGTGCGTTTTGGAGCTTTTCTGATCGTGCACTTCATTGAAAGCGTAAATCTTTATTAACCACAAAAGGAAAACAAGATGTGAAAAGGGTCAACCGAACTTCAAAACCAAAGGTTCAGATGGAGGCACGCTACAGGACAGATTAACCAGTCAGTAACCTGATATAAAATATAAATGTCAGATTAGCATCCTTTCTGTTGCCTTTCCACTATCATCTTTATGTGCACAGCTTATGAATGAAACCGGGGCGAGGGCTACAAAAAAATCGTTTTTTAACCAACCATTATGTGCTTGTAAAGTCCTTAAAAACGCGAATAGATATCCAGCAACGAGTTGAATCGCCGCATGCGGCCACTAAAGGACAAAAGCCTTCAGTCTGATTCTGTACGATTCATTCATAATTTTGATCCGTGGCCCTCATTCAAAGGGTGTGTGTGCGTTTTGTGGGCATTATTGTTGCATCACACTAAATATCAATACAACACGTTAAAATAAAATTTAATTTTAGGAAATAAAACAACAAAACTTGTCTGTTTTTGAATTTTTTAATTTTTTTAGTAAAATTGTAGATTTTCAATTAGTTTCCGCATGATTAAGGTTGTAATCATGGTTGTTGAGGTTCCCAGGAGATACAGATCGCCGGTGTATTATCTTCTGAGCTTGTTTTTGTTGCATTACACACATAAAAGTGGTGCTTTTTAAAGCACTACTTAAAAATTCCCCGCACTGACGGTGTAAGTTACATTCGACGACATTAGAGGACACCGAGATTATGGCTCAAAGGATATCGTTACATTCATCAGACGGATCGCTATCCCGGCCAAACTTGCGCCCCTTACCTATAGATGATAGATTCTGCGACAAAAGCGGGCAAACTCTGCGACAAAGGCTACTAATGTTACACAAAAAGCGGCCGATGAGGGAAGATCGGCTATTGATAGATGACGAGGAAGGTAATGATATCCCGTTGCGAGATGTTTAGCTTCCTACGCACTTCTAAATACCTTCTTATATAAATATATGAAAACCTGTTAAAAAACACACAAGACTTTTTTTAGTAAACAGTTTTTTTGTTGAAAAAAATATTATTTTATACCAAAAAAAATTAGGTAATTTTATTTTATAAAAGAAAAATTCTACTTCCTGATTTACGTAATTTTGGTTTAAATTTTTTCATTTTCCGTTTTCTGTCAAGTATTGTGTTTGGTGTACAGCCGGCATTCAAATACCGGCACTTTTGATCTTTGATCTTGAATTTAATATTTACGGGTAAAAAAAATCAAATGCATAATTCTTTTATTAAAATATAGATTTGTATTGTCAGTGTGCATAATTCTATTGTGGCTTAGAATTCAAAACTTTGAAAGTTGGGGTCAAGTTTGCCACGAGCTTTCCTCCACATTTCACAAATTTTGTTTGTGTGTGTCCTGTCCGTCATAAATTTTTGGCACTTTTACGCGTGAATAAATTCACATAACCAAACAACACGGAATTAGCCAGATAAGTCCTTTACTAATCCATTATGTAGCTGACCATAAAAGATTTTTGCAAATTTTTTTGATGTGAATAGAAAAAAATCAAGCTTTCATTTTATTTTTTAAACTTCTGGAGTATTTTTTAGTTGGTTTTCAGATTTTTTATTTACATTTGATATGTAGCAGTATTTGGAAAGTTTTAAAGTTTCCTGTTTGCCACCCAAAAGAAGCAAGCAATTTGGCAGCAACATTTGACATGACAAATGGTCTACTTAACGTCTTCATAGCGTCGCCCCTAAGTACGTGTATTCTTCGGAAATGCTAAAACTGTTGGAAAGCCAAAAAGTCAAAAAGAATTGAAGAACCAAAGGGTCGGGTGGGTGGAGCGCGGCATAAACGGGTCCACAACGACTCGCTCGCTCCATAAAGACATAATAGATTTTTCACGCTATATTTAAGTTAACACTTTTTATTTTTCTCGAAATAGTCGCCCGCCCAAAACGCTCCAAACCCAAAGCGCCTTTCCTCAATTCCCAACAACTTAAAGCGTCAAAAGTTCACATTTATTTTTGTTTATTAACGACAACTACAAATTAACATCACATAAACAAACATTATAGGTAATTAACAGTAGTTCCAACCGAAAAAAACTTCAGGGCGTAGACTTAACTAACCAGCGCCTCTGAGACTCACAAATTTGTTGATTGTAAGGTTCAAAGCATCAAAACTTCAAATATACCGCTGGTATTAACCATCAAGTTCATTAAGCCATGACCTAATGCGACGACTTATTGAACATTTTCGACGTCTTCCGGCTAATAAAATCCGCAACAACCGGAGGGGCTAGTCGTGCGTCGCGGGGTGAACATCAAAAAGAAATAAAGTTTACTCAACCAAAAAGGCCGGAGTGGTTTGGATAACTGTGGAGCTCGCTGCTCATGTCTTCATTCGTATGCAATGCGCGTTTCCTCGACTTTGAGTCTGGACGTTTCGGACTGGACCAAAGTCGCGCTCGTTTCGCACGAAATGTGAAATGACCTAAGATAAGCTAGTTTTAACTAAAAAGGGACCAACTACCCCTGGCTGTTAGCGCACAATCGACGAGGACGAGGACTTGAATTTCAACACCCTTAACCAAAGGCATCCAAAACGGACGTTCGATTCTTGACATCGACTAGAACTAATCGAAGGACGCAGGGGACAAAACGACTGTTCCGTATCCATAATTGTCGATTATGCGTTCGTATTTACGAAGACTTTCAACCACACCAGACTCTCAATTTTTCTATTCAGTTTAAACTAGTTCTTCGTAAGTTTTTCAATTTTTTTCCCCCAAATTGCTGCGTTTAAATTACTTTATTGCATCTACCACAAAGTCCAACGATTATTATTGATAATGTCTGTAAAGATTTGACATTTTTTGTTAGTTTTGTTGGATTTGTGGTGAAACTTGCTTCAAAACTAGGCATAAATCAAATGAAACAGACAAATTAGACGTGCGGTTGTAAATAAATTATTGAAATATTGAGGAAGACAAATGTTTTTGAGGTTTGTGAGGTTTATGGTCCACATAAAATATTTTCATGCTTCAATTTTAATTAGTTATTTGGGTTTAAAATGAATTTATTGGAGTTTAGTTCAGAAAATTCAAGGAAGTAACCAGATATTTGTAAATTTGAGAGTCAATTGTTCGTTTCTTTAGTGAATACAAGAACTAATCTTCTATTGAGCATGTAATCTAGGATTTACTACTGAAAGCATCGAATTTCTTGCACAAAACTTTATTAAATACAAAAAAATACAAGAAACTACAACAAAATACAAGAATTTTTTGCTTTTTTTTGGAGTTTTGGTAGTCTACAGATAAAATTAATGATTTTTAAAACTAATTAGACTTTGAAGACATATTGATGTCACCTAGAAGTGCGTTTAGAGCTTCTAAAGTGGCGTTTGAAAAGCTTTGATTTCTTTGTAATGTTTGAAAGAAAAAATTTGCACTTTGTTGATGTTCTTCATTGAATGTAGGTGAGGAGCAGCCAGCTGCACGGCGTGCTACGTACTTACAACTTGTCGTTGTCGACACGTCCTGTGTTTCTGATACTCTGGCTGGATGCTAGCGGATAAAGAGCTGTCCTGAATTGCGCTGACATTATAATAAGACCGGAAACCTGAGGGGTGCCCCGTCGCGATTGAATGGGCCGTCGACGCATTCGCGTACGGCAGACGCGGTTCAATGTTGCTGGCTGCCATGGAACATGTAACATGTAGCAGTTTCAACTTCCTTATCGATAATAATAACTCAGCACTCAAAACAGTTCTATTGTCACGCGACTTTCGAGGTTTGGAGTGTGGCTGCAATGTGGAATCGAAAGCGGTTACAGGATTGCACGTCACGTGATAGACGATGACAAGCGGAACAACGAGCGCATTTTTAAGTGCAGCGTGAAATTCTTCGTTTTAGGGAAACGCATGACTAGGAATGTCTTTATAACATTGATGACAAATACAAGGGTGGGCTTATGGGAACGTTTTATACTGAAATTTGTTTAACTAAGTCTTAGTTATATAATTTTTTAAATATTTGAATATTATTCTGCAAGCATGTGTCTCTTGTGTCTTACAAAGTCGTTAATAACAAACCATAGCTTTAAATTCACCCCCAAAATAGCAATCTAACGTAATAGGTCAATTTCTACAAGCGCGTCTTCTGGACATCAGCTTCCGACACCATTTTCCCCCGTTTAGGAGCACTTAACCCGGCTAATAGACACCTAAGGGCATGGAGCGTGAGCGTGCACGAACAACCCCCATGGGGTAATATTCATTCCGGCATGTGAAATTATAGCAGTGTAGCTTTTCATAGCGACGTGTGCGAGATGTAAATGGAAAATAGATAGAAAACACTAGACAGTCAAGTAAATCAAAAGACTTCACGCTAAACGTCGAGACTAGACAAGCTTAGAGTACGAGGGTTGCTCTAAGCGGGGGTGCAAAATTTCTTTTTATGTACTGTGAAAGTCCTTATAACGAGTGGAAAGCAGAATTCAGGTGTATGTCATCATCTTCGTGATCCCGGTTGATTTTTCCAAGATCTCGGTGAGATTTGGCGACAAATTAACAAGTTTGCTATTTTCGAAAGCTTAAACTAAACGATGTGGTCGAAGAAAACCGTAAAGTGCGACAAGTCCGGCCGCCAACAGTCAACAGACACATATATCACTTGTGGCCAGACGAATCTCGACCTGCGGTGGGCGCAGAACCCGCTGAACATTCTTAAACAAAACTACCCTGACGATGGCGACTGATAAGACTTGCGTCTTGCAACAAACCAACAACTTCTAGTATGAGCAACCTGCCACAGCGCATCCACCTTGCTTCCAACGACTGATGTGTCACGACTCAATTAATTTTATTAGTTTCACCTTGCGTCTTGCTTTTACTGTTTACGAGCAGTCTAAACACAAAAATTATCGGTTTGAGTTTAACTTGACTTTTAAGTCAAACTTGCGGCCGGTGTGACGGCAACTGGTGCACTTTTTGCGGCGATAATACAACGCCCCACAATGACAACGACAAGTCTACTTACAAAGGTGCACAATGTCAACGGACACGATGGTAATGTCTTGCTGGGTGCATCATCATTGTGCTGGAGCCAACGTTTCAATCAGCGGGGGATTGGTTGCCACGGCGGTCATTAAAAACCATAAAGACGAAAGAACGCTGGCTGGACCATTTACGCGCCCTCGCAGCGCTCTTGTTCTGCTTTGTTTGTGCGCCAAAAATGTACCGAACGTGCAGGCGACAATGAATGCGTTTCATTGGAAACACATTCGGCACGTGTTTCTGCTTGTATCTTTCAAATAAGTTACAAATACTGCAAATGAGGTATGTGTCCGAAGCACTTTGAGTGTCTACGCTCCAGACTGTCCTCTAGGGTTGAACAATTGGACGTTTAGCATCTGCTTATTTCTGGTTGCAATGTTACAAGTTGAACAATTTAACAATTATGCAAGCTGCAACTTTAAATTTTAACTATGAACCAATTTGGTCAAGGTTTCAATGTGTTTCCCTACATTTGGTAACATTTGCGGTGACTTTTAACTTTCCGACTTTTGAAGAAAGCAAGTTTTAAGCCTAAAAATGTCACTTTTTAAGATTAAATTTTAAATTTTTGAAATGTAAATTAAAGAAAACAACTTATCTACTACTTTTGGTTTAGGTTTCATTAAGATACAACTTAAAATGTAAAAAATATAAACATTATCCTACCCCCAAGTAAGAAATTAACGTTTAAAATTTGAATTAAATTTGAAAGTTGGACTTTAACCTTAAATATGTAAATTTACAACTAAATTACTACTGTAACAAAAGAACCACTATATAAACCACTTTATTCCCTCTGTCTCTTAAAAATTTGCTTAAAATCCTATACAAAATGGCGGAGTTATGGCTTGTTTTTATTTCGTTCAATTTTTACTACTTTTTTGGCATCATTTTTTAAAACCTAACGGGTTGCGGGCAAAAAAACGGGTTACTTTACGACAATACTTAACAAAGGTTTATTTTTATGATTTGTATTATTTACATGCGATTGCCACAATAGCCACATTGCTTTCCCCTTTTTTACCTCTTTGGCTTCCATTCAAATCGCTGGCTTTTACATGTTTTAAGCCTTTTATTCTTTTATTTGCGTCGCATTGCAACAACTATCTTGTCGCGGCTTTTACAAGAGCTGTATGCGTACACACACCGAAGGGTTGAAACTTTCGCTTAACCCTAACGGTGCTTATTGCCATTTATTATCCAATACTACACATAAAAAACGGTATTTTTTAACATTTTATCCAATTCCAATAAAAAGCATCACCGACAAAAACTCACAGACAAAAAACTGTTTTTTTGTTGTATGATTTTTGGCTGATTTTCCCAATATTTATATTCTGGTTTCGTGGTAATACACAAATTCCAATTACTGCATAGAGTTTTGGATTTTATTTATTGCACAACCAGATTAGAGCACAACAAACCATATTCATCCAAAATCAAAAGTTAGTTATAAACTAACCCGATATTTTTATTTTTATTGGAAAGTTGGAAAGTTATAAGTAAATAAGTCGCACCGCAAATGGTAATAATAATAAATTGGAGCACGTTCTACAAACTTTAAGTTCGGACTTTTGTTGCACTAATTTTCTGCAGAAATATTGAAGAAAAGCTGAGGAGTTAAAAACTCTTTCTCTGGAACGGATTCGTGTCAAATATGCTAAAAGCTAGGTTTACTAACGCAATAAGTATAAGTAACAATAAAAGTTACGTAAATTTGTGCCGAAATTTGCATTTTCTTTTAGTTTGGCGGTGCCTTTTCGATGTTCAAGCGCGTTCTTGCTCTTGTACCGCAAAATTAGAGCAATAATAATAAACGGTGGAGTAATGTAACAACGTGATGCAACTTCTAATGTTAAAAACTCTTTCCCGAGAACGGATTAGTTTGGTTTACTATTACAACCCTAGAATTATAACCCTGACCTCTATTTTACGTCATAACTAACTCTATAATGCGATGACTTGAAACATGCTGAGGTAAAATGTCTTTTTGTTGAAAACCGAAATTGGTGCAATTTAAATTTGGTCATATCAAGGGGTAATTGCATAAACAAATTGCGTAGACGTAAAATTTATTTTGGTTCAGTAACTTTATGATTTTAGAATATTTTAAAGCTTTAACTAACATAAACTTGATTTGGATTTGAATTCTTTCATTGTTTGGGGTGGTTTATTCATATTTTGTTGAATTTGTGTTTTAGTATATCATTGATAGATGTCGCTGGACGTGGTGGTATTTTTTGCACGAAAAACTAAAATTTATTGTGTAGCAGTTAAAATCTTTAGTAAAATTCTTGGCGCACGCAAAATAATTTCTCTAGGCACCATAATCATAAAAAATGCTCGCATTTTGCAGAAATCCCGAGCACTATTTATTGGCTTTTTAGCCAAGTGCACGGTAAAAATACAAAATACCTCAAAGCAATAAAGTTATTTGCAATCTGGGGCGAAACTAACGCCCACAGAGAGCGTAAAAAAATGTCGAAAAAAACTTTAGCCCAGCAACATCAACAGAAAGCCAAATAGTTGCGAATAGCTAGAGCAGACTACCTGAACCAGCTCTGGTGGCGGCGGCAGCGCAAATAAATAAAATGAAAAAGTGTATATTGCATTACGCGATTCATCGGAGTGGCGCGCCGTCGATGATTCAATCAAATTCCGCATTCGCCACTTCAATACTTCGATAAATTGGCCGCCGTGCTGGCAATATATTCATAATGCACTACGCTTCTCGCCGCCGCGCCTCTACCACCGCCGCCGCCACTACGAGCAGATAATAATAAATGAAAAGATCCACCACCTTTCACGTAGACCTCACACAAAAAAATATCAAGAAAAAACTTTCAGCCGAGTTTGGCGTTGTTGCTTCACGGGGTGAATTTTAAGAGCCAAAATCTGCATGTCAATCGACTTTTTTTGGTTGGTACGCTTCTTACGAGCGTGTTCGGTTTCTAAGCAAGCCAAAGAACGAGGGGCATTCAGTTAGCAGCTCGTTAAAACCAATTACCCACTTAGAGTGTACTTAATCTTTCTTTAGGCGCTTCGCTCGTCTACGATTTTTAAATTTAAATAAGACTGCGACGGGTTAAATCAAACTGACGCTTGAGGAAGAACCAATAAATTCAGCTCAAGAGCTTATAATGAACGTGAACACAAATCAAAGGTTAGGTTAGTTTTTTTAAATTTTACTCAAAACAAAAAATTTCAATTTTTCATTTTTGAGTTTAACGTTTTTTTTAAGGTAAAGGTAAAAATTGCGAATAAAAGTTTGGCAGAACTCGGGCAAACCTGTGTGTGGGTTTTTTTATGGCGCACTTGCCAAAAACTGCACACAAATCACTGAAAAATGGCAAAAAGTCGAGCATAAAAGCATAAAACGTGTTCGACAATAACGTAATTATATTGCACTAATTCTAATTTTGCAAACTGTTGGCTTTATGTTGGACTAGGTCAAAAAAATGTATAAACTTTATAGTTTTACATAAATCTAGGGCAGTTTTTTGCAAAATTTGGCGAAAAGTCAGTTCGAAGAATTTGCGAATAACGAATAACGAGGGTAAATGTTAAAATTTGTTATTGCTTTATAGCTTTATACGTTTATACCAAATATTATGCGTTCATTTTTAGTTGGGTGACTCAATTTCAAGCTTTTAGTCTAGTTTAGTGCTTTGGTTATTTATATAGCGTACAATTTGCGGTGCCTTTTTGGCTTGCCTGCGTTTTATTCTCAATATTAGCACAATTTCGTTTACGTAACCATGTGGTAATCGTGGTTATTGCACCAACATAGCTCATAATCCGTTCTTGGTAAAGAGTTTAAACATTTTGCAGATGTTTTTGATAAATTTATCAATAAAATTAGATTTTAGTTTGTTCAGGGGTAGAAAATGTAAGTTATAATTGTGGTTTTGGTTTAAGTTTGAGTTTGAGTTTAAGGTTAGGGTCGGTTAAATATTTGATAGGCCGTGAAAGTAGCAGAACTCCAACTGAAAACTGAAAACCAAGACGTCAATTAAATTGAAGAAAATTAGGATCGCAGTGATGTTTCGATTGTGAAGAGTGAGGTGAGTTTGAAATGAAGCAAGATGTAGTAGCGCCTCTTCGCCACCCTTTGGCAAAACGGCCGGTCGTTCGTTCGTGCGAGATTGACCCTTAACCCGATTAAATCCCCCATGGACCGCCGCCGCGCCATAATGATCCAAAGACGGTCGTCCCCGAGATTTACTTTAATAGTTGACGGAAAATGACTCGCCGCTTTAGAGCACAGCCGCCCACAGCCGCAGCGAACGAGTTGCAGGGCGCGTATTGTGCGAGAAGCGAAGGACGTGCGGCTCGTCGAAGAGGGGGGCGGCCGACGCGCCTTTCCGGCCCGAACGGCGCGCTCGCACGCCGGTCACGGCTGTAATGGCAAGGGAAATTGGTCCCGTGCAGTTTCCGCGACTTAATGACACCTGCAGGACCTGCACGCCAATGCCAAAGGGCGGCAGGACGCGACCTGCACGACTAATACGTTCATACACTTTGATAAAAAACGAACTCAAAACTCAAAATTAAAAATAAAACAATTTTATTCTGCGAATTAACTTCGTGTGGCTCTTAGGTTTCTGCGGTTTTCCCGCATTATAAATTTTTATGTCGTTGGTTTAACTCGACTTAGCTGCATGGGAGAGTTTCGTGCGCGCATGTTTTATTGACTTTCGGGGGCAGAGTGAGGTTGCTGGTGGTTGGTGGTCGGTGGCGGGTTTTCGATGCGACGGTCGTGAGTTGTTTTATTGCTCGTCGGCGCCTTTTGAACGCCGTTGTTGTTCCCGTTTTATTGTCGTAATTTTATAATGCGGGATAAAAGTAAACCGGCGAGCTTTCGTTCGTACAGCTTTCACAATTTCTTCGATATTTGACATTCGTGTGCACCATATTATTGTGGAATTGAGTGTTTGTTCCACGCATCTGTAACGTTCTGCGGCCACGTTTGGTCGCTACCTGATGTTATAAACTTTTATTAGTTGATTTTATTATGATTTCTTGTTTTTCACGTTTATCAAAATTTACAAATCAAAATTTTCACTCAAACTCATCTGGGCTTGTTTTGCATTGCACGATTTTAATTAAAATTTTTATGTTTATCCCACACATGCTTTTAGAACCTAAACATTTTATGAGGAACAAAATATTTGATTAACAAATTACTAGTTTTCTAGAAAATGGCGGAATTATAATCTTAAAATAGTAGTCAAAACTTTTTTAAACTTTGGTTTATTTAATTTAACTTTAAAAAAAATGATTTTGGATCATTAAATTTCACATTTTGTAACAAAAATAATATAAAGCAATTTATATTCTACTTTTATAAAAAAATGATTATGATATAACTTAAAATAGCAGAATTATTGCCATAAAATGAATTTTATTTTAACATTAATAAGAAATTATATAGCTTGGTGAAATTATTTTTTGTAGACTTTTAACTTAAAAATTAAGCATTTTTGGTTAAAATTATAACCAAATTTTATCATTCTCCCATAAAACTAAAAAATTGTGGACCACCACGTTTACCTCAAATAATTTTAAAAAATATCTCCATAAAATCCCAAAAAACAGCCACATTTTTAACAGATTTTTATGAATATATTACAGTAATATGATCGGAGTTTTCTTGAAAGCTAATACTAAGAAATAAAATCCTTCTGCCTACCAGTAGTCACTTAACCAGACGGTCATAACCAGTCCAGTAGTATTTTTTAAAGTTTACAATTACCCCGATTTTTACCATTCTTCTAGCACATTGTCCACCAATTTTTTGCCGTTCTTTTTTATTAGGCGTATAAAGTAAGGGATGGTTTATATTTTATACGTTTTATAAGTTTTTTCAAACCGTTAGAAAAGTGCTACTGCATTTTTTGCTTCCAAATATTTACTCTTTAAAATCGCCGCCAAATAACCCTAATAAACGGAGTATTTATTGCTTTTTATTGAACAAGAACTACTTGATGATAAAAAAAAACTCAGCCTCACGATCTGGTAGTGGAACAAAATAATTTTTTCGCAAAAAACCAGTAGCAAAATTTCGCAAAACCACTAACCGAGTAACCAACTTGTAAACCTGAATTTTTATTCGGTTGTTAGCGTAAATATTTCAATTAGCAAAGGGTGCATTGAACACATACAATAAGTAAATGGACCGCCCGGCTTATTGTGCCGCCGCTGTGGAGCGTGGCGCATGAACTTACAAGATTATTCTTTGAAGTGATTGAAGATCTGAGTGTGCGAATTGAAAAGGTGGCTTGGTGCTTCGGCAAATTTGTTGCACCCGCACAAAGGGCTCGTACGCGCGCTTGCTGACGATAATAAATCCCATTAGGTTTTATGGCTGTTCGAATTTCCATATCGGGATTGTAACGGACAATGCGAATGGGCGCGCATGTTTGGGATAAATATTTGCGCGCCTCAACCCTTTTCGCCCTTTTATAAGCCGAATATTCCGGGTGCTCGGCGCGCGTAATCGCGATCATAATGCGGGCGGCCCGTCGGCGGCTTACGCGCTCACCACCCGGGCGGTCCGCAGCGCCGTTTCTTTGCGGCGCGTTCAGAAACGCTACGCTCGAAGAGTTAATCCAATTTGCCGACTTTGCGGAATTTAATAGAATACACAAATATTTAGCCCTCTGGACAAACGACCAGGGATTTACATTTTCATGCGTTAGATTTGCTTTCATCGGCACAGGTACAAGTACGCCTCAACTCTTTCACTTTCATTTGTTTTCAATTGCAAGTATCATTTCAATCGGAAATCAACACTATTTTAAACAAAACATGCTAATTACAAGGCAGTAAAATTTGTACCAATTAATATTTTATATTGAAAATTTGCAAAGTTACTCTTTATTATGTACATTATTGAATCCTGAAAAGAACTTTTAAAAACCTTTTGTAGTTTTTCCTTAAAATGAGGTTAAAATTGAAGTTAATATTTTCACATAAAAAAAATTTTAAAATTTGGTTTGCGTTACAATTATTTGAATAAAATTTGCACCAGTCAGTATTTTACCTTAAAATTTTACAAAAGTACTTTTAATTAACTACACTATTCACTATTAAACTGGAATTTTAAAAAACTTCTTTACTTTTTTTTTTAATTCATGCCAAAGTAGAAGTAAAAGTTTTCTCATAAATCGTTTCTAAATTTTGTTTTGCATTACAATTGTTTGAATAAAATTTGTATCAGTCAGTACTTTAACTTACAATTTAGCAAAATTACTCTTAATTAGGTCCATTATGAATTCCTAAAAGAAAAGTTTAAAAATCATTAGTAGTTTCTTCTCAAATTGATACCAAAGTTCTTCTAGAATGTTCTCTTCAAGTTTATTTCAGTAGCAGATAAATAATTAGTTCAGCAGTAGTAGAACTAATTTTCCTAAGAACCTGGTGAAAAAAGTGACTTCAGGGACAATATTTACAAAATACGTGCAGATTCTGCGTAAATAATTGTAAGTCTGAATTAGTTTCAGTGATTTCGCCATTGTCAAAGCTTAAAATTGTGTCAAATGACAAAAATAAGGCCAAAATTTGTAAAACCTTCTGAAAACTTAATTTTTCCATGTTCGTCACAGTTTATTTAACCTACTTTCTCGGCCAGTTGACCAAATTTACAGTAAATTTGGGCATCCGGTAGGAAAACAACGTCCGGCGAACAATGCCCCACAATGCTTTGATTCTCTACGGACGCCGCCGCCGGCAGCATCTCCACGCGCGCCTCAAACCGCCTCGTACAAAACCAACAGCCCGAACGACGTGTTTATGATGACCCAATGGTACAGATATTTGAATAAAAGTCGAGTAAAACGGCCTGAACAACCATTGTTGCGTCGTAAATCTAATTTCGTTTTCAATTGCCGAATTGCACTCGCCAACAATGAGGAACAACGAAAATATTGACCCTATTTTCAATACAGCAATAGGATGATAGCCCGTCATAAAACCCATTTTATGCATTGTCGGCATTGTTGTGCCCAACTCTTGGTTTGCCGTTTGCCGACTTTAGGCCGCATGCGGCAAACGCCCGAAGACACCCGAATCTGTTTAAGTTGAGGACTCAATCCTATAAGAGTCTCTTCGGTTACGTTCGGGGCGAACGCAAACCAATAAATCCTGGCAATTCGCTTCTGAAAAGTAATTTTATAGTTATTTTACAATATAATTGCTTTTAGTCTTCTTGCTACTGTTCCCAGAAGTCAAAAGAGAAACGAGCGACCTACATACGTCGGATTTTGTTCTCTAAAGTAAACTAGAACTAAAACTGAACTATAAACTTCGAATTATGGGCCCAATTTCGGTCGACTTTTGACTTGCGCGCGTCCGCGTCAATGCACCGCGCGATTTTGGTAGCTGAAACGCATCTATGTGCAACAATTGCATCGTAAACGTTTGCATTTATTGGTTTCGAGCAAGGCGCACATTTTACAATAATTACAATAAATCTTGGCGTGGTGCGCAAATTCAGGAGGCAATTCGACTAGAAGTCAAACCAGAATCAAAGAATTAAGTCGGAATAAATTATAAAAGAAATAATGGGGGAAAGGCTTGTGTAAAGCTTCTAAAATTAATAAATTTGTTCGAAAATGTACACACACTCTCGAGAGTTTCAATTTCAAGGGTTTTAAACGCGTTTGCAACCCCTCGTATAAACGAGAATGTCATCGTGCGTCCAACGCACCCCAAAAACATAAATTGAAGAGATTTGATTAACAATATGCGTTGTAAAAGCGGGATTGGATTTTTTAATGCGTCGAGCATGTATGCGCTCAAACTAATAAATTTACATAACATGAGTTACGAAATTTCAGCCGGCTTCATTAAAATATTAATAAACACGTAATAAAATTACAGCAAAAGTTTTAAAACACTTTTAAAACGCGCTCATTAAACGAGCTTTGCGCATCAAACTAAAATAATTTTTTTAATGTTTCCAGTCAACATTTAGCCGTTTATGAAAGGAGAAATTTTTCCAAGAGCTCGGAAAGTGTGCGTTTTGAAAGCATACTTCTCTCACTTTCTACTTTTACAATCGCACCCCCAAAACCCTAAAACCTCCGGTTTCCGATCGACTTCTGATTCTTCACTGGCTGCATCTATTGCACTATTTATGACGTGCATCGTCACTAAATGCACACTAAATATAGAAATGACCCACGCGTCAAAGCCATTTACGGCATCATCCTCGCACGCTGTAGTGACTTTCCAATGTGAAGAGACTTCTTCAAGGACACGCGCAGCGCGCTGAAGTCAATATAGTTCTTGCATTATGCTCGTTGGTTATTACTTCGAAGATTTTTCTTTGCTTTCGTCTCGGTTCGTAATGCAGTTTTCTTTTCAGTGCACTTCAGTTGTAAATCACGCCAGGCACGACTTACTTACGAAAATCATCAGTACAATAAATGATACTTTAAAATGTTTCAGATGGAAAGAAAATGTCTGAGAATAGAGAAAAAACACGAACAAGAGCACAAGCGAGTCGATTCGATGCGCTGCAAATTGTACAAATGAACTTGAATGCATTTTATGATGAGAGTTCATTATGTTTCTAATAAAATTTGTTTGAGAGAGAAAAAGTCAGCGAGTAATATTTTCATTTTGCCAAACAAACGTTTACAATTGTATAGTGTTCGTGAAAATATTTATGGTTTATTGGGTTCTGGTTCTAAAAATGTTCGTTTCGATAAAAAAAATCATTAGCACGTCTGTTGGACAAACTTAATGCGTATAATTCCGTCATTGTCAAGTATTATCAAACGCGAAACGATTGCGATGCAATAACTAACCCCTTTCGACGCGGCTGTAATCAGCGCGCTTGCAGAAGGCGAACAAAACGAGTCCCCCTGACATGAGGGGGCTCGCCGCTATTATGCTCCTGGTAGACCCGTAGTTGGCCGACGTGGTTGTTCAGTGGGAACGTTGCGGGCTGGCCCGGGGCGATAGACCACGCGCCCCAATCTCGCACGCCCGGCACGCTGACTCACCCGTCCCCGACGCGGGATGTCGGTCTGCGTGTGTCGCCGCAGGGCACACATCGTCGGGGATGCAAGCCCTCGAATAATCCGCGTACAAATCCGTATTGTTCGTTCAGATAAGGAGCAAACCCCTAAATTACTAAGCATCTAGAGCAACTAGACGAAAATCGTTTTGACAAAAACAAAAATTGATTAGGGAACTACAAGAATCCCAGAAAAAATACAATATCCAACAAGGAAAATAAAAAATATTGCAAAAAAACAGGAACTGTATTCGCAAATTTAACATTTAGGAAAAAATTACCGAAACATTTTTCTTTTGAGTTGTAATTATTTGAATAAAATTTGTAACAACCAGTATATTAAATCATCATTAAGCAGAGACACTCTTTATAAAGTACAATATTGATTCTTTAAAGAAAATTTTAAAAGTCAATAGTAGTTTTTCACTTAAGTGATATCAAAGTTGGAGTTAAAATTTTAAGTCTAGTTAAAGTCTACAAATTTTGTTTTGCGTAACAATTATTTGAATAAAATTTGTACCACCCTGTAAATTAACTTTAAATTTGCTCTGGGTACTCTTAATTAACTACATTAACGGTTCCAACAAAGAAAATAATTAAATGTTTATCAGTTTTGTTTCAAATTGATACAAGAACTTAAACTTTTCACCAAAAACTACTTGTAAATTTTGTTTCTCCTTATAATTCTTTGAATAAAAATCATATCAATCAGCATTTTAACTTGAAATTGTATAAAATTACTCTTAATAACGTAAATGATCAATTCTTAAAAAGAAATTTAAAAAATCTCTGTTAGTTATTTCCCAAATTGATAACAAAGTTTGTGAAAAGCAAAAGAATATTTTATAATTAAGACGTTGACAAGAATTAATCGTTGGTTTTGGTTTGGTTTGGGTCTTGGGTTTGGCTTTACTGACACTGACAAGAGTCAAAATTTAGTTGTACGCAAGGTCCGCAAATATTTGGAGATGTGCGGACAGGTATCCGGCCATTAATTTTAACGTCTTCATTGAGTCTGGACGACGCTGGGTTCAAACAGCGTGCGAAATCAATGCCCGAGTGACACAAAAAGCTGCCGTGTAATAAAGAAACTAGGAACGGAGACGAATTCTTGTTTGCACAATATGCGTGCGCTTTTCCACCCTCGTAATGCCTTAATTTACAATACAATGTGTAAACGTCGCACAACTTACAGGTCATAACTTTTTAAAAATCATTTATCATCTTTTCTAGTCAATTTTCAAATCCAAAAAAGCTTGTAATCTTACAACAAAAACACAAATCACACAGAGAACTTTATGTAATTTTGTTTTTAATTTTTTGGGGTATAAAATTCATCAAAATAAATTAATATTGATGGAACAAAAAAATGTATGTTCGACAGCACGTCAAGTGATTGTTTTTTTGCTATAGGGGGTTGTTCGTTAATTGTAAAATTGTTTTGTTGTTAACAGGACTTTGAAGTCCTTGCAAACAGAGCAACAAATTACATATTGTTTTCAATCAATTGTAAGCAACGAATCGACGCAAACACAAAACATTTCGTACTGCGTCACAATACAAGACGATGTTTTAGGACATATGCATAGTGAGCAAGGAACTTACCCTCTGAACTCCGAGGGTAAAGGGCATTATCGCAAATAGACGCCTAGACTATGCCGCGCGCACGTCGGAGAATATTAGAGGGTGCGATATGATTGAGGGGGCGCAAGTTCCCTTTTTTGAATAACCCCAAAACGTCCCTACATACATCACCACCGTCGAAGACTTGCGGGGTCAACCCGAATCTCCGCATCTCCGACAACTTCGAGCTTGTCTTTCCGATCATACACAACTAACCAACTTCTAGTTGTTATACAAAGTGTCCACCAAACACGCCACATTTTTTCTTATCAAAACTTCCAAATGTTCAAAAATCTTGATAAAGTTTTAAGTTTTCCATTTATTTTTTGGATATATCTTTATTGAAAAAAAATGTTGTTAAATTTGTGGTGTTAACGTATAGATTTTATGTTTGGAGGGGTTAATACTTAGTTTTTTGATGGTACTGTAGATTGTGTATTGCTGTACAACATGAGGAGGACGAGTGGCATGAGGGAATATCGGAAAAGCCCCTTTTGGAATACATAATACCCGCACGCGGCTTACTTTACGAACGCAACATATCCACCACGTTCACCACGTTCGGGTTCGCATCCGCACAGAAGGAGATGTTCGCGTTCCCATCAACATTAAACAGGATCGGATTGTAGTTGAAACTAAATTTTCAACACTTCCAACAACTGAACATCAACACAAAGCAGAAACGAGTATCTATTACATTGACAAGAGGCAAAACTTTAATAATATTCTAGGGATTTGTTAAAAATTGATCATGAGTTAACATGTACTTGTTGATTGTGTTTAACGCCAACAAAAAATTTAAGTCCGGATCTGTAAAAAAATCTCGTGGACACATGTGCGGCGTGTGATTCGATTTCTGAATCAAAGCTCTCCATCAGAAGCGTTATTCAGCATCCTCCGCGCTTCATCCTTTTGTAGTGCCACAGTTTTATTTCATTGCGCGTTGTACGCGCAACTATCGCGACCCCCCAGTTACAAACTAAGCCTAACTGATGGTAACCGATGCACCCTTGCTCTAAATGTCGAAATGCACTGAAGCTCATGAACGAAATCAAAAATACGAATCAATAATGTATCAACACGTACTATTAACCTTGCTTACTTACGTTCCTCCCTTCTGTTGCTATTTTTTTTGCAGTGTCTTGCACTTCAAACTTTGGTGGAGTCGTCAAAGTTTGTCGTAACTATGTAAGAATATCCAAAGCACCCAAAAACTATCTCACGGTGTTGCACTTTGTGTTGCGCATTTTTTGTTTGACGTTGGTGAATATCTGAATGATTCTTTGCCGGCTTCCTTCTTTCACACATCTTTGGCTTCATTCAGAGCGTTTTGTGAACGCAAGGCGCAGCACGCTTGTGTATTTATTTTGGCTGCCATTCAGAAAGCCAAACATACCACATAAGCGCCCATGGATCTGCGGACGAAATGGTCAACCAAGAAATTCATAAATGAACAATGCAACACGACGGAGAATTAATGAAAGACGAGGTTAGGAGAAAGGCGTTGGCGTTATAAATCACCGGATGTGATACACGCGAAAAAAAGGCACAAGGAACCTGTCAGATTATTTTACTTTCAGGGGTTTGATGTTTGGGGTTTTGGTTT